>JAJIBD010009955.1:0-64553 GCA_021461705.1 Cryptotis parvus | reverse complement strand
GATACCCATGGCAGTTTCAAAGAAATTAACCAAACACTCCTGAAATTCATATGGAACAATAAATCCCCATAAAAAGCTAAAGCAATCTTTGGGGAAAAGAAGACGGGAGACTTCACCTTTTTTAACTTCAAACCTAACTACAAAGCAACAATTTTTAAAGGAATATGATATTGGAATAAAGACAGCCAGAGGTCAATAGATTACAGATGAATATCCTGACAAAGACCCTCAAATATTTGACTATTAAAGGAACCAGAAATATGAAGTGGAGCAAGAAATGCCTCTTTAGTAAGTGGTACTGGGAATGGGCAGCTACGTGCAAAAAATTCACTCAGACCTCTTTCTAACACCATGCATAAACATCAGATCAAAATGCATTAAAGACCCCAACATCAGACTTGAATCCATAAATTAGGTATGTAAAGTAAAACTTAGGCAAAACCCTTTGTGACTTTGAAGCTAAAGATATCCTCAAGATAAAACACTACTGACCAAGCAAGTGAAAGCAAAGATAAATAAATGGGACCACATTAAACTAATAAGTTTCTGTCCCTCTAAAGAAATGGTGACCAAGATACAAATATAGCCTACAGAATGGGAAAAATTATTTTCCCAATACCCATTTAATAAGGGATTAATATCAAAGATATATAAGACTTGCAGTGCTTTATAAGAAAAATATCCAACTCCATCAAAAAATGGGGAGTAGAAAGGAACAGAAACTTCCTCAAAGAAGAAATTTAAATGGCAAAAGGTGTATGAAAAATTGCTTTTCATCACTAATCATCAGGGAGATACAAATCAAATTAATGAGATACCATCTCACAGCACAGTAACAGGTACACAACCCAAAGAACAAGAACATGTAGTGCTGGTGCAGAAGTGAGAAGAATGGACTCTCATCCATTGTGATGGGAATGCCAACTGTTCCAACCTGTTTGGAAGACATCATGAACATTCCTACAAAAACTGGAAATAGAGCTCCCATTTTGCTCTGCACTGCCACACCTGGGATTATACCCTGTGGACCTCAAAACACACAGCAGAAACACCATCTGCACTTCTGTGTTCATTACAGCACTATTCACAACAACCAGAGTCTAGAAACAACCCAAATATCTGATAATGATTAAGACTAAGGAAACTATGGCACATCTGCACAATGGAATACTAAGCAGCTGTTAGGAAAGATGAATTCATGACTTTTTTAATAAATGGGGTAGACACGGAGCATATCAAGCTATATGAATTAAAAGAGTTAGAAGGAAAAGGATATAGAATGATTGCACTCCTGATTGAACTCATTTTGTGGAATATTAAAAAAAAACTAGAATGAGATTGATATCCAAGGCCAGTAGAAACGGGGGCCAGAATGTTTGAAAACTTGCCACATGTGTGTGTGTGTGGGGGGCTGAAGGGTAGTTAAGATAGAGATGGGACCTGTATGACAGTACTTGTTAGAAGTGATCACTCTGGATAAGAACTGAGTGCTGAAAGTAGGCAAAGCTATATACATGATAAACTTTCAGTATTTGTATTGAAAACTGTAATGCACAAAAGGAAAGAGAGAGAGAAAGAGAAATATATATAGAGAGAGAGGAAGAGAGAGAGGGAAAGTGCCTGTCATAAAGCATGAGGGTCAGGGTGTTTAGGGTACAGGAAGGAAACTGGGGGGCATTGGTGGTAGGAAATATACACAGTGAAGTGATAAGCACTGGGATTTTGAATGTTATAACAAACCCAATCATGAATAACTTTGTAACTGTGTATCTCACTGATTCAATAAAAAAATAAAATAAAATGGAAGAGATAGACTTGTCACTGGATATTTTTAACCCACACTGTAGAATGTTTGGTAGTTTTGAATTTATATAACTTTATCTTTGTTCTTAGTTAACTAATACACCTAATTTAAATCTTTCAAAACTATTCATAATAATCAGCCCAAGATCTGCTTGTCATGCTCTCCACGATGAAGCGCTTAATTGAAAATACAAACTATTTTTGGATAGTTTTCTTTATATTTTTAATGCATGTCTCAATTTTCTTTTTTTTTTGTTTTTTTTTTCATTTCTTTCTTCTGCTGTCTTATGGTTTTATCCAGCTGAGTTCAGGGCTTACTCTCGGCTCTGTCTTTAGGGATCACTTGTGGCAATGCTAAAGGAAGCATTTACTCTACCAAGGACTAAACCAGAGTCAGCATACGCAAAGCATGCAGTTAAAGCCCTGTAATATTTCTCTGAGCTAGTATTCATATTTTAATGACATACTTAATGATGCTCCTTATTGAATTTTATAGTATTATACATAATTTACATAAATATACCTAAGGTTTGGCAAGAGCAATTTACTTCTCTTACAATTTCATGGGCTTCATGTAATCATGTAAGTGGTTGTGCGATATTCTTAGATAATACTGATTTTGGGATCAGGTCCTTCCCAGGATCTTTCACATTTATACACTGTATACAGTTCTAGACAGGTTCTAACTGACACCCATCATCCCAGTAAGCCTAGCAAGAAGCCAGAGCAACCCACACATCATGTGGTCAGTCATTCTCAACATTCAGACTCCATAGTTCCTCAGAGCTCCATCTAAGAGAAAACCTGATCTTTCCCCTATAAGTTTCATCAGTAAATGCTCTAGATCAGAGCCTTCTACTGAGAGTATATCACCTACATGGCAGAGGCTGGCAAGCTACCCGTGTTTTATTTGTTATGCCAGAAACTAGTAACAATTACGGACCTCAATTCCATGACCTGATGAATGGTTTGAGGCTCTTCCTGTCCCTGGAGCAAGCAGATGCCCTTGGGCTACACTTACTTGTGACAGGATGTATGGAGATGTTACTGGTGCCCTCTAGAGCAAATCGATGAATTATGGGAAGACAGTGATACAGTGATACAACCATTCTATCATCCATCCATAAACTAGTCTGAGTTAAATAACTAATAATTAATCTATACTGTGATAAGTATTATTTTGTACTCTAAGTTTTTTTGTATAGCATTTTATTATTTCTGAAATTTCCAACTTTTTAGGTTCATATAGGTTTACTCACATTTTGTCTCAAATGCATAAGTAAACATATAAAGTACCCATAAGCAATATTTTTCCAAATAATAAAACATACCAGATAAATAATCAGTTCTTTATAAGAATAAAAATTTTGTAGGATATACATTTTCTTATTAGGATATACATTCTCACTTTTCTGTATTATCATTTTTTCTGTATTCTAAATCATTCTAATGTTCCAGTTTATTCTATTATTTTGGTTCAAGTACATTTCTTTCCTTTTTTATTGAATCTCTGTTGGATTACCCTTTGCTCACAGCCCTCTGTCTCCTACTTGCCAGCCCTGGGTTTCGTTTTGTAAATGAAAGGTTGGTTTTCTCTTTCCTGTATGCCTTTTACATATTCTTATTTTTTATTTATAATATCACCATGAGATAGACAATTAACTTTGGATACTCCTGGGCATCCATCATATTTCCTAACTAAATGCCTCAATTGTGCTTATATTGATTCTAAATCCTCACACCCTGAAAAAGAAGGTCCCTATATGTTATTAGATGGAACCATGAAAATGAATTACCCTCCTTCAAAATGGGATGGCTAATGTTTTGAATAAGTAAGGGCTGTTTAGAATAAGCCTTGCTCTGACCTAAAGTTTAGAGCAAGATCAGGAAGAGCACTGTTCTGATGAAATGATAAGCAGTGGATTGATAGGACCCTGAGAGCATTGGAAATTATCAATCTATTGAGGGGAGTGTATCATTTGTGTATCACTTGTTTTCCCTATCATTGATTTGCTTGAGTGGGCACCAGTAACATCTCCATATGTCCTGTCACAAGCAAGTGTAGCCCAAGGGCATCTGTTTGCTCCAGAAGCAGGAAGATCCTCAAACCATTCCTTCAGGAGATGGGAATGAGATGCATAATTGTTACTGGTTTTTGGCATATCAAATAAAACATGTGTAGCTTGCCAGGCTCTGCCGTGTAGGTGGTATACTCTCAGTAGAAGGCTCTCATCTCAAGCATTTAATGATGAAACTCAATGGGGAAAGATCAGGTTTTCTCTTGGGTGGAGCTCTGAGGAGCTGTGGAGTCTGTATGTTGAGACTGACTGACCTATTGGTGTGAGGTTTCCTCTGGCTTCTTGCTAGGCTCACTGAGATTGTGGACCATTAGTAGAACCTGCCTAGAACTGTATAGATAGTATAATTGTGAAAGATCCTGGGAAGGACCTGATCCTAATATCTAGTACTATCTATCTAAGATAGTCGTGTGGCCAACAGAGCTGTGGGTTTGGCATGTCTTTCTTCCAGGGTTGCTGGCAAGGAGGTGGAGGAATGGGAGGAGGGGCCCAAATCCCTGCTCCAAGTCTGGGCAGCATGCCTCCTCCCCTGCACATGTGAGAGAACCCTTGGAGCTATGTTGGACTTAGCCAGTATTGAGAGAATGTAATGTAGCCTATATGGCTTGAGCTTTCCCCAGGAAAGGTCACTCTATAAATTTAATCCTGAGTATAGATAAATGCTTGTTTCTCTTACTGTGTTTACACAAAATGACTAGAAATGTTATTGAAATGATTTTACTTACCAGTGAAGGTTGAGAGAAAAACAACATGCCTGGGTTTCCACCTTCCACCCACCCCCAAGCAGGGACATGACCCCTGATGATTTTGCCCAGGTGGGAGGGAAGCCTTTTCATCACTATATATTTCTTTAGTTACCGTTTTCTTAATTTTTTTTTGTTTTGGATTTAGCATTTTGGGTCACACTTAGAAATTCTCAGGGGTTACTCCTGGCTCTGCACTCAGGAATTACTCCTGGTGGTGCTCAGGGGACCATGTGGGATGCCGGGATAGAATCTGGGTTGGCCACATGTAAGGCAAATGCCCTACCTGCTGTGCTATCACTCCTGCCCCTCAAGGTGTTGCAGGTGTGGCTGCAGTACCTGGCTGCATTGGCAGGTGGCAGACAGGAGATAGGCTTTTCTACACCCAGGGCTCTGCCCCATGGGCCCTGCATGGTTGATAGTCTGACTAGAAAAAGCCTGGGCCCCCTTCAATGAACCCAGAGCCACGGCAGAGCCTGGCAAGCTACCCATGGTGTATTTGATATGCCAAACACAGTAACAATAATGGACCTCATTCCCAATGAATGGAGAAGTTACTGGTGCCCATTCAAACAAATCAATGAACAATGGGAAGACAAGTGACAAGTGACCTTTTTCCTGTTGTTCTACTCATTTCATTGTTAGAAACTTTGCTCTAGTACATGGTAATATTTGACTGTTCTTTCATATTTGAGAATAAAATAATTAACAACAAGGTTGGACAAATGATTTTGAGTATTCAGCAAATATTCACTTTTATATCATTCCCTTGGGAGTGGAATATTCTTTCTCTCTCCCATTGACTTTGGACTTGGCCATCTGGTTTCACATGACTAATAGGATTTTCATGATATAATGTAAGCAGAAGTAATAAAAATGTTTGTGTGGTTTGGCTTTGTTTTTATATTCTGGTGATTTTATATCAGCAAAACATGCTCTAGATAGCTGCTGTCACTTTTGCCTGGACCACAAAACAAATAATAGGGTGGAAAACTAAACCCAATTTTAACCCAGAAAACCACAGTCTAAGCAGAGATAATCCAAAGCAGTCTAGATCAGACAACACCCAGTTGCCTTGAAGATTCATATCATCAGCACAGACTATTGCTATTATAAATCATGAGTTTATTTCATATGAAATGACTGCTTTCAAAGAATAAGGTGAAGTGTTATAGCTATATATCATTGTAGAATTTTGATATTTGAAATAACTGCATGAAAGACACAGGGGAGGTATTCTTGATTAAGTATATTTTTTAAAAGTTGAGGGGATGGGAAGATAGCTCAAAAAGCTGAAGCAAATTCTAACCTTTGTGGGACTCCAAGTTGATCACTGGCACTGCCAGTCCCTTCCTGCCCTCCCCCAGCACAGAGTACGCCATCATCTGAAGCTCAACATACCTGAAAACCCCTGAACATGAAAAAGGTATGGCCATGGTTTATACCAAACACCTGTTTTGGGCAAAAAGCACACTTGGTGAACCCAAGAAGCCTTAGGGTATCTTTTTTGGTCTCCAATAACATTGAGTCCCAGAAGCACAGTATCAATAGGTCCTAGCTCTAAACCTTCAAGTCTATACCACATGGCTTAATATTGCCAAGTGGGGACCACAGGCAACCCGAATAAAAATATTTTCTAAAGGTCAAACATTGTATGGTTATCCAGAAAATTTGGAAAATAAGCCAAAGTTTCTATAGGCAGCTGGCCAGTAGGATATGAAAATGTGTTCATTTTCACTTATTTCATGGCAATCCACGTTGAGACAATGAGGTATTAGCCTTACACTAGGGAGAATGGCATATATCACAAAGAATAGGAACAACTTGTGCTGGTAGGTATGTGATGAGAGAGGAACACCGATGCACTGCTGGAGGGAATGTTGTCTAGATCAGTTGTTAAGGAAAACGTGGAGATTCCTCAGAAAAGTAAGAACAGAAGTACCATGTGTACATTTTAGGAATTATTACAATAGCCAACATATGGAAACAACCCAAATGTCCTAGAAGAGAGAAGTGGATAGTGAAGTTGTGCAGTACATATGCAGAGGAATATTATGCAGCCACAAGGAATTATGAAATCGTGCAACATGCTGAAACTTGGATGGAACTGGAGGATCTTATGTAAAGTGAGTTAGGTTGAAAGTCAAGGATAACTATCAACTGCTTTCATCAATTTGTGGTATATAGAGTAGCATATCTAGGAAATGGAAGTAGCAAAGGTGAGCAAAAAGCTGACTCTAGATTATAGAAACAAAAGTACTAAGGAAAAGGGTAGTAAAGGGAGAATGTAATAAGAGATAACAAGGGGGAATAGGTCAGGAGCTTTGGACCCTTCTGTAATGGAAAGAAATAAGATATGTCTAAACCACTAGACCAAACACTAGTGGGATCCAAAGCACAACAATTAAACTTAAAAAATATATCTGTTAAGGACTCAGTATATAGGGATGGTTGTTGGAGGACAGATTTAGCTAATCTGGGAGCTTTGTTGTTTTGCCCACACCCAGCTTAATCTTATTTAAGTCAAGGTTCATTCTAATGAGACCTCTCTTCTATGTAAACACTGCTAGAGGGTGTGGCACTTACAGAAGTCACCTTGATTGAATAACTTCTGACTTATAAGTCTACTAAATCTACTAAGACTTCTATGTTTTCTAGATTGGGCACAGCTCCTCTTTATACCCACTGCACCCAACATGGGACAGTTAGAATTTACCAGGAGACTACCACCCTGGCTATGCTGAGACTAAAGGAAGACTATAGGAAGGATCATACTAGTTTGCTCTAAGCAGGCGAGTGTGACCCTTTCAGTACATGAGAACAAGATACTCAGAATCACCCTGGTGCAGATAATAATAAGAAGGACCTTGTGGGTACCATCTAGATTACATGAAGCTCATGAAGTTAAGATGTATTACTTTATATCAGCCCTCTCTCTCTCTCCAGTGTTTTACATAAGAGATAATCTCGGGATTAGTCCTTGGCTTAACCTTTGTTTATACCTGCAATAAGGTGTGGCACTACACTCTGTTTAGAGTTCTTTGTTGACATGCCCCTCCCGATTGGATTACTTTGGTGCATATAAGGGGCTGACTTGAGGCCGTTTCACCTTTTACCTTTTGGTTCCCCAGCCTTCAGCTTTTGGCTCCTGCGGCTTTTGGTTTTTGGCTTTTGGCCTTTTGCTCTTTGGCCTTTTGCTCCTTCTGGGTAGGACTCAGCTCGGATGAGATCCTCTCTCTTTGGTAGGAGATTTAGGCTCTTTGTATGGTCTAAGTTCAAACCAGAGCTAGAGTTTGTTCATTATATTGGAGTGCTGTGGAAGAGCTTTTGTTCTATTAAAAGCCATTTTTTGGAACTGCACCAGATTCGTGAGTTTTCATCTGTTCTCCCGGCGTCCTCGGAGGTAGAAGACAACCTCTGTCCTGACACTGTCGGGGACCTCGGGGCGTTCCCCAACAGATGGTAAATGGGAATATGGTGTTAATGGTGGAAAGATGATATGTGGTTATGGGATTGGAGGTGGAAATGTTATAAACCTGAAAACCAATTGTAAATAACTAGATAAATCACATAAGGAATTGGTAGACCTTTGCAAGAAAAAAAATCCAACCCCATCAAAAAATGGGATAAGTAATGAATAGAAACTTCCAATGACCAAAAGGTATATGAAAAAAATGTTCTTCATTACTAATCATCAGAGAGATACAAATAAAAACAACAATGAGATATTATTTAACCACAGAAATTGGCACACACCCAAAAGAGCAAGAATAACCAGTGTTGGCACAGATGTGGGGGGGAGAAAGAGACTCCCATTTGTTGCTGGTGGAAATGTGGACTGGTCCAGCCTTTCTGGAAAACAATACAAACATTACTCCAAAATAGAAATTGAGCTCCCATTTAACCCAGCAATACCATTTCTGAGAATATACCCTCAGAATCCAAAAACACATAGAAGAAACACTATCTGCAATTCAATTTGCAGCACTGTTCACAATAGCCAAAATCTAGAAATAACCTGAGTGTTTGAGACCAGATGACTAGACAAAGAAACTATGGTACATCTACACAATGGAATACTATGCAGCTGTTAGAAAAAAATTGAGTCATGAGAGTGAAATTATTCAGAAGCAAAGGGATAGATAGAGAATGACTACATTTATTTGTGAAATATAAAAAATAGTATGAGATTATATCCAAGGCCAGGGAAAAAGGGCCAGGAGAACTTGTCATTTGGTAGAATCTACCACATATGTGTGGGGCCACAGGATTGGTAAGATAGAGAAAGGATCAATTTGACAATAACAGTTGGAAATAGCAACACTAGACTAGAACTGAGTATTGAAAGTAAGTAAAAGAATATGCATTATAACCCTTCAGTGTCTGTATTGAAAACGAGAGAGAGAGAGAGAGAGAGAGAGAGAGAGAAAAAGGAGGAGGGAAATGCCTGCCGTAGACCAGGTTATGGGGCTGAGGGGGTGGTAGGGAAACTGGGCACATTGGTTTTGCCTGCCCCTTGAGGTGTTGCAGGTGAGACTGCAGTGCCCGACTGCATCAGCAGGTGGCAGACAGGAGACAGGCATGTCTACACCCAGGGCTCTGCCCCTGGGCCCTGGATGGTTGGTAGTCTGATATAAAAAGGACTGGGCCTGCTGGGAAGAACCCAGAGTGACAGCAGAGTCTGGCAAGCTACCCATGGTGTATTTGATATGACAAAAACAGTAACAATAACGGACCTCATTCCCAATGAATGGAAACATTATGGGGGCTGCTAGAGCAAATGAATGAACAATGGGATGTCAAGGGATACTAGTGAAAATACAGAAGATGTACAACTTTAGGACTAACATAGCTTTTGACCTTTTAGCCTTCTCAATCTGATATGTAAGACGTGGATAAACATTTTCAGTTTACTTATCAGTTCAAATGTGAATCACTCTTTACTCTAAATGTTCATTTAAAATACTCAAAGAAAAACATTTTTCTCTTAATTCAGAAACCTTCCTCAGAACTACAGCTGCTCTTAGCCTAAAAAAAAGATAATGCAGACAAGAGGAGTCCATCTATAAAGGGCCTGTTCAAAGTAAAGAAAAGTTTAAGACCTAAACATGATTCTGTTACAGCATAGCAGACTTTTGGCTCAAACAGTTTACATAACTGATTTGTGATGTCAAGAGATTCAGGGGCAAAAATAAGATTCACAGCAGGTCTGATCAGTTTACAAACATAAGCCCAGGTGACAATTCTACTTTTTTAAAAAGTTCTTAGGAGATGGTTTGTGCTTGTTTCATGATATCTTGTGACCATGTTTCTACTTCTCAAAATCAGAAGATTAGGGCACTCACAATGCTGTATTTTTCCTTAAAAATGCTTAGGGGTGCTCATTTCTGCAGCACATGTACTAAAATTGGAATGATACAGAGATTAGTATGGCCCTGTGAAAGGATGATATGTAAATTCTGAAGCGGCCCACATTTTTAAAGAGAAGAAAGTGACATTTAAAAAATACCATTCACAATCGTGCCTCAGAAAATCAAATACCTCAGAATCAGCTTATCTAAGAAGGTAAAGAACCTGTACAAAGAAAACTACAAAACACTGCTTCAAAAAATGAAAGAGAACAAGAGAAAATGGATACACATCCCCTGTTCATTGGCTGGGAGAATTAACATTGTAAAAATGGCAATACTCCCTAAAGCATTATACAGATTCCACTCAGTCCCTGTAAGTGTACCCATGACATTTTTCAAAGAAATTGATCTGCACTCCTAAAATTCATATGGAATAATAAACCCCCACGAATAGCTAAAGCAGTCTTTGGGGAAAAGAAGACGGGAGGCATCATCTCTCCCAACTTCAAACAGTACTACAAGCAGTAGTAATTAAAACTGCATGATATTTGTGTAAAAACTGATCCGTGGACCTATGGAATAGAGTTGAATATCTTGATACACATCCTCAAATATATGATCATTTAATCTTTTATAAAGGAGCAAAAATACAAAGTGGAGCAAGGAAAGCATTTTCAACAGGTGGTACTATGAAAACTAGGGCAGATACGTGAAATAAATGAACTTAGACCTCCGTCTCTTGCCATGCCCAAAAGTCAGATCAAAATGCATTAAGTATCTCAATATCAGACCTGAGCCCATAAAATTATTGAAGAAAGCACAGACAAAATCCTCCTCCAAGGCATTGAAGCTCAAGATATATTCAAAGATGATACACCACTGACGAAGCAAGTGGAAGCAAGATAAATGTATGGGACTATATGAAACTAAAAAGTTTCATCACCTAAAAAGAAACAGTTATCAAGATACAAAACAGCCCACAGAGTGGGGAAGAATATTCACCCAAAGTCCTTTATTCATCTATAAAGTGTTAATATCCATGTTCTTTCAGGCACAGGTAAACGTTTACAAAAAAAAACAGCCAGTCTCATCTAAAATGGGGATTCAAAATGAACAGAAATTTCCACAAAGAAAAAAATTGCATGGCCAAAAGGCATATGAAAAATGTTCTTCATTTCTAATCATTAAGGAGATGCAAATTAAAACAACAATGAGATATCTCATACCACAGAGACTGGAACATATTCTAAAAACAAGAACAACCAGTGCTGTAGTGGATGTGGGGAGAAAAGGACTCTCATTCATTGTTGGTGGGAAAGTCAACTGGTCCAGGCCTTTTGGAAAACAATATGGACATCCCTCCAAAAACTAGAAATTGAGCTCCCGTTGACCTAACAATACCACTCCTAGGAATTTACCCTGGGGATCCAAAAACAACACAGTAGAAGCACCATCTGCACTTCTATGTTCATAGCAGCACTATTCACAATAGCTAGAACCTGGAAACAACCTGAGTGCCTGAGAATAGATGACTGGATAAAGAAACTAAGGTACATATACACAATGAAATACTATGCGGCTGTTAGAAAAAACAGAATTATGAAAGTTGCTTATAAATGGATGGACAGAGAGAGTACCATGCTGAGTGAAATTAGTCAGAAGGTAAAGGACAGACTGCATTAATTTCCTGGATAAAAAAACTAAGAGTCACTATCACTATCACTATCTTCCCGTTCATCATCTATTTGCTACAGCGGACACCAGTAATTTCTCCATATATCCTGTCTCATGCTAGTAGAACCCAAAGGCATCCACTTGCTCCAGGAACATAAAGAGCCTCAAAACATTATATTAGGTCATGGGAATGACCTAATATAAATGTTACTGGTATTTGGCATATCAAATACGACATGAGCAGCTTGCCAGGCTTGCCATGCGGGTGGCATACTCTGAGACCAATATCCAAGGGGAGGCAATGCATAGACCAGGAGTACATTTCAATGGTTGGAATCTACCATGGGTGTGTGGGGTCAGATGTTGGTCTGTGTACTAAACAATTGTTGGAAATAGTAATGCTAGATTAGCATTGAATATTGAACACAGGCAAAACAATGCAAATGATAATCCCTAAAAGTATGTACTGCAAACCACAATGTATATGAAAGGGAAAAAGAGACAGAGAGAGATAGGAGGAAGAGAAGGAGAAAGAGGAGTAGGAGGAGGATGAGAAAAAGAGGAGGAGAAGGAGGAGGAGAAGGAGAACTAGGAGAAGGAGGAGGAGGAGGAGAAGAAGGAGGAGAAGGAGGAGGAGGAGGAGAAGGAGAAGGACAAGGACAAGGAGGAGGAGAAGAAGAAGAAGAAGAAGAAGAAGAAGAAGAAGAAAAAGAAGAAGAAGAAGAAGTAGTAGTAGAAGAAGAAGAGGAAGAAGAAGAAGAGGAAGAAGAGGAAGTAGAAGAAGAAGAAGAGGAGGAGGAGGAGGAGGAGGAAGAAGAAGAAGAAGAAAAGAAGAAGAAGAAGAAGAAGAAGAAGAAGAAGAAGAAGAAGAAGAAGAAGAAGAAGGTATACCATAGAGGAAATTTTGGGGAGGGGGAGGGAATTTGGGGATATATTGGAAAGGTTGTGGAGGATTGGGTGCTTATCTGAGACCCAATCATGAACAGCTTGGTAGTTGTATATTATCTCATGGTGATATTATAATTTTTTAAAAAAATTAAAAAATATGCTTAGAGGACTTAAAGCAGTATATATCCCAGAGGAAACTCCTGCAATACTTTCCCTGACTCTTCTGGCCTGAAGTGTCCTGGTATGCAGTGGGTGCTGCTCAGGCCATCATGCTGCAGGCGATCAGGGCCACCAGAGAGTGCTGAGGCTTAGGGCCACCAAAGCCACACATGACAGTGGGGTGCTCTGAGGACTATGTGGTCCCAGGGATGGAAGAGGGTCTCTGCATGGAATACACATGCCCCAGCCTTTAATCTATATATCCAGCTCATCTTTAATTTGTTGAGATGAGTTTTATCCGAATTCTATACTGAACATTCAGTGTTCTAAACGAGTAAAGTATAAACAATGATCAAGTCAGCATCAACTTTACATTTACAATCCAATACCATGCAGAGAGAGATCTTAGCCTTTTATGTTTACTAATGTAAGAAGCATTGCATTATTGGAAATATATCAAAACATTAAGATGACTCTGAATTAGCTAAAATCTAAAATAGGATGCATTTGTAAAGAAAAAAAGATATAATTTTTTTAAATTGATGAATAAAAGTTAAAATTTCTTTCAGATGATACATTACAAAGTTGTTAAGGCCTAAGTCCAATGACTTAGAGCACCTGTTTTATGAGTATATGGTGATCAAATTCAATTCTCAGTGTTCCACATATGCTACTGCATGACCCTGAGCTCTGATGCCTGAGCTTTTTAGGTCCCTCTGTTGGTGTTCCCAACAGAGGACATAAAATCACCACTGCAAGTGATTCCTGACAGAATATTTTAAAATGTGTGTGTGCTTGTGCACTATGTGCAATAGTCTTTTTTCAGAGGATATAGAGATCCAGTTGTGTATTCAAGAGAGGATAGGGGCGGTGCGATAGTCTGGCAGGTAGGGTGTTTGCCTTGCATGTGGCCCACTTGGGTTCGATTCCCGGCATCCCATATGGTCCCCTGAGCAATGCCAGGAGTAATTCCTGAGTGCAGAGCCAATCAGTAACCCCTGAGCATTGTCAGGTGTGACAAAAAGCTAACAAAAAAGAGAGAGAGAATATGAAAATCTGATCTTTGAGGTGCAGGTGAATCTCCAAGAAATAATATTTGCTTTGGTAAAAAATTGAAAAAATAAATTGAATTAAGTAGACATGATAGTACACCTAGACCATCATAAAGATTCCACTAAGATCCTCTGACAAAAAAAAGCCAGCATAGCACAGAAAAAAAACAGGCTACAAAATCAATAGCAAACACCTGTTACATTTAAATAGGCAAATAATGATTTTGAAGAGAAAGAAAAAGACGACTTCAACTAAAATGGTGGCACAAGACAAAATAAACAAAGCAAAACAAAGACAAATACCTTTAAAACTATAAGTCACTTATTAAAGAATTGAAAAGGATACTTAGAATAGAAAAATATTCCAGATCAAGTCTGGAAGATTTGTCAAATGACTATCCTTCCAAAAGCATGGAAGTGACTGCCAGTAACTCTGGGTACCTCTGGAAAACAGTGTGATTGGGGAGATAGCACATCTCCAAATTTGTAGAGCAGGATATCGTCAAAGTTTGATTAATCACAATTAAGATCTGATTCTTATTATAATGAGATCCAAATACGAAATAAATTTTAGTGCAATGTATTTTAGATGCAATGTTGAAGATGTACTTATGTGGGGTGAGAGCAATAGTACAGTGGGGAGAGGAGTGTTTGCTTTGCACACAGCCCATCTGGGTTCAAAACCTGGCATTCCTTATGGTACCCCAAACACTGCCAGGAGTAATTCCTGAGTGCAGAGCAAGGAATAATCCCTCTAATGACCCAAAATGCCAAAAAGAAAAGAAAATGTCACGGTCTTCCCCGTTCATCGTCGATTTGCTCGAGCGGGCACCAGTAACATCTCAATATGACCTGTCTCATCCAAGTAGAGCCCAAGGGCACCTGCTTGCTCCAGGAACATAAAGAGCCTCAAACCATTCCATCAGGTCATGGGAATGAGGTCTATAATTGTTACTGGTATCTGGCATATCAAATACAACACGGGTAGCTTGCCAGGCTCTGCCATGCGGGTAGCATACTCTTGTAGTCATCTCAAAATCCAGCATTTATTGATGAACTGTGTGGCGCATAGGGCCACAGGAGACGGGCTGTGATAGGCTGGTCTGCTGGGTGGAGTTCTGATGAGGGAAAGTCCGGATGTGGAAAATGGAGGTCCTCATGGAGTGGGGGTCGTCTGGCTTATTGTGAGGCTCTGCTGGGGTGGCTGGCCAGAGCTAGAACCTGCCATCACTCCCGGGCACCTCATGAGTGGCTGGGCACAGTGACAGCCAGTAGCAGCTCTGCCCCATGTCTGTCTCTTTGCACACAGCCCATCTGGGTTCAAAACCTGGCATTCCATATGGTACCCCAAACACTGCCAGGAGTAATTCCTGAGTGCAGAGCAAGGAATGATCCCTCCAATGACCCAAAATGCCAAAAGAAAAGAAAATGTACTTATGCAAATGAAAATAGTCATTTCAAAAGGCAATGGAGACGATTATCCATGACTTCTACTCAGATCTCTTTGATAGCCACATCCACCTGCCCACATACCAAATTCCGCAGGATGGATATGTCGTTCCCAACGTTCTCCCTTCTGAAATCCGACATGCTATTTCGTCAGGAAAGAAGAGAACAGCACCAGGCCAAGACAAAGTCAGACCTGAACACCAGAAGAATCTGCCTTCAGTACTCATCAATACACTGGCTCGGCTCTTCACATGCTACCTGTCTGAATGCAAGGTGCCCTCCCAATGGAAAACCAGCAGGACAGTTCTACTGTTCAAGAAAGGAGACATCCACGACATTGGCAACTATCGCCCCATCTGCCTGTTGTCTGTCATCTACAAGCTCTTCACTCAAGTCATCCTGAACAGGGTAGGCAGAACATTAGATTAAGGACAACCATGCAAGCAAGCTGGCTTCCAAAAAGGATTCAGCACAATCGACCATATCCACATGATAACCAAGCTTATTGAAGTTTTTAGGGAGTTCAAGATGCCACTCTGTATCACATTCATTGATTTAAAGAAAGCCTTTGATTCTGTGGAGACTAAAGTGGTGATCGAAGCCCTAGCTAAACAGGGCATTCAAACCCAATACATCAAGATCCTTTGTGAGCTCTATTACGGATTCACCACCAGGATCTCACCATTCTAAAAAAGAAGTGATCATCAATGTCAAAAGAGGGGTTCAGCAGGGTGATACCATTTCACCAAAACTCTTCAGCCCCACCCTCGAGAACATCATGTGACAATTAGAATGGGAAGGATTGGGAGTGAAGATAGACAGTCAGCAACTACACCACCTCCACTTCGCTGATGACATCGTTCTAATAACACCAAACATTAGCCAAGTAGCACAAATGCTGGCCGACTTTGACCGAGAATGTGGAGAAATAGGTGTACAGCTGAATCTCAACAAAACTATGTTCATGAGAAATGAACTAGTTCCAGAGGCCCCATTTACTCTCAATGGAACAAACATCTCTGAATGCAGCAGTTATGTGTTCCTAGGTCGAGAGCTCAACGTGATGAACGACCTAAAACCTGAGTTGTACAAGAGAAAGAGAGCGGCATGGAGTGTCTTCAAAGGCGTCGAAGAAATAGCTAAAAAAGACAAAAAAATCTCTGGCTCTGGGCACATCTCTTCAACTCCACCATTCTCCCTGCATTAACATACGCCTTAGAGACCTGGACCCTATGAAAGCAGCATGAGAATGCTATTGGGGACTCCCAAAGAGGAATTGAAAGAGCTATGCTTGGAATATCACGCCTCACTCAAATGAAAGAAGGAACCTTCGTTGCTGTTCCAGAATCAGAGACACTGTCTCGTTTGCCAAGGCATCGAAAATCAGAAGAGCTGGACATGTAATGTGATTTGGAGACAACTGCTAGACTAGAGCCATTACCGACTGAATCCCATGGGATGTCAAAAGATCATGTGAGCGCCCACCTACAAGATGGTCAGACTTCTTCATTAAGACCCTGAATGAACAGTTTGAGTCTCTTCGTATTCCTGAAGCTACCAAATGCCATTGGGCTACAATGGCACGTGATAGGGTCAAATGGAAATGTTACTGGTGCCTGCTCGAGCAAATAGATGAATAATAGGATGTCAAGTGATCAAGTGAAGTTATATTCCTTAGTTACATAAATTACAATCACATAGCAATCACAAGCTAGCTTTTACTGACTTATCCTTTGATTATTCTCTTTGCCATTTCTTTGAGTTTTGTGGGAGCAAGCAATATGATGTAAATATATTACATCATAAATATGCCTAACCGGGGAAGTTAGGGTTGGGAGAGAAACTGGGGACATTGGTATAGGAAAGGTTCCACTGGTGGACTTGGAACACTTTATCTCTGAGATACTATTGTAACCATGTGACCCAATCCATACAAATTAAAATGTTTTAAAGAGCAATGAGTTTCTAAGATGTGGAGCTGGTGGGAGGAATACTTGATGAATGGTAGATGGATGGTAGATGGATCCATTGGTAGTATACTACTGGTATACTTGGAGTTTGAAAACTGTATGCTGGAAACTCGATTATTAGCAGTTTTGTAAAACTGGTGCTTAAATAAAAAAATTGGATGGAATGATTAGAGACCGGTAAACTGCTGCAAACATGACTGAAGATGGAAAAGCTGGCTACAGACCACAGATTGAAGCAGAAATAGTCTTATTCCCAATTAAACATTCATTCTTAGGAAGATGCTACTTATACATTCATTAGATGTAGCAGTTCTAAGGGTGGGAGAAATAGTATAGGGACTGCAGCACATGCATTGTATGCAGGAGACCCAGATTTTGTCCCAGGAACTTCATGGTACTTTACCATTAGAAGTGACTCTCAGATTCTGAGTTTGGAGTAGACCCTAACACTACCAGGTATGTTTCCCCCACCCCCCAATCCTCCCAAATTTAATAGTTCTACAGTAGTTGAGCACTACTGATTCAGTCAATTCATAGGTGGGAAAGCAGAAGACAGTGTTAGGGAAGAGGTTTTGAACTATAAAGTTCCAAATATTTGAAGATCCTTGACTTACATTGTTGGATGACAGATCTAGCTAGCTTGAGAGCTTTGCTGTTTCATCCACTAACATTTTAAGCTGTATACATGTTCGTAACAGGTATCATGCTAAGGAGATCTCTCTTCTGTGTGAACACTGATGGAGGGTGTGGCAGTTACAAGAATCATTTTGACTCTGAATCAGTAACTTTTGAAATATTACTATAATCTCTACTATGATTTCAAAGTTACCTAGATTGGGCACAATTCCTCTTAATACCCACCCGGTCCCTGTGTGGGACAGTTAGAATTTACCAGACTAACACCCTGGCTATGTTGAGACTATTGTTTTAGATTGAAGGAAGGATCATATTAGTTTGCCTTCAAGCAGGCGAGGATGACAAGTAAACAGTGGACAAGGGACTCAGACTCACCTTGGTGCAGAATAGAAAATGGACCTCGTGGGTACCAGACATGGGTTTTGCATGAAACCCATGAAATTATGATGTGTTTCTCCCCATGAATATACATCCATTGAGATGAATTTGTGTATGCCATCTCTCTCTCCAGTGTTTTAACATAAGAGAATCTTTGAGAAAGGGACTAGTCCCTGGCATGTTCATTTGTTTAGACCTAAAACAAGTGTGGTTCCACCCTACTTCTACACCTAGAAACTGATTCATTGATCTTTGTTGACATTACCCTCCCTGAAGATATATAATGATGTATAACGGATATATAATGAAATATATATTGTATATATACCTGACTTATGGTACTGGGACCAACTTTGGTGAGAGAGTTGGGCCAGAGCTCATGGTCTAAGTTCTGACTAAGAGCTAGAAGTCTGGGGAATCCAATTATCTTCAATTTTGGTAGCAGAGCTTCTTTTATAAATAATTGGTAAATGCCGTTTGGAACTGTGCTGGACTCCTGAGTTTTCATCCATTCCCTGCCAGCTTTGGAAGTAGAAGGAAATTTGTTTCCTTATATCGTTGGGGACCCAAACAACTCCCTAACATTACATAGCAACATATTTCAAGATCTCAATTTTAGTACAATCAATGAATTCCTCCTATTCCTAATTGTCCCCTTTAACCTCTAGAATGTCTCTATATAAGTTAAAAATAACAATATATTGAAACAAGTTTGCAAGTAAGTGTCAGTATTACATACACAATATATGAAGGGTAGTAAAATCCAACCTGTAAAGTAGGTGGGCCATAGTTCAAGGTTCTTGGAGCTCAAGCCACACATATTATTTAATCCATGGCACCATACATGACCAGGTACAGAAAAAAGTCACTCTGAAAAGTAGAACTTCTGTATGGTAAAAATAGGTATTGAAAAGCTCATCGATTGCTTAGACTATCAGGATTTATGTGTATTTTCTTATGTTAGTTCATTACTTCCTTTATATATATTTATGTAGATATATATTTATATAGATTTATAGCTCAAATATAATATATATACTTGCAGTAAGATACACAGTTTCAAAGTACTTCATGTTTGGATTTTAATTACATAATATTCCATCACCCACCCCCTTATGAGTGTACATTTCCATCACCAATATCTCCAGTTCCCCAGCCAGCCTCCAGGCATTTTGCCTCCTCTCTCTCTCTCTCTCTTTCTGTGTCTGTCTGTCTGTCTCTCTTCCCCCTTCTGGACCTTATAGTTGGCAATAGCAAAACTGAAAGTTTATTAGATATATCCCTTTACCTACTTTCAACATTCAGTTCCTGACCAATTTGAGATTCCAAACTATCACTGTCATATGGTTCTTTCTCTAAACTCACTACCTTTTGCTCCCAGACAATCTTGTGGCAAGCTTCTACCATTGACCAGTCCTCCTGTCTGCTGTGTTCTGACCGTGCATAATAGTTTCATAAATTGTATTTTGTTATATCCTTCAAATGAATGCAGTCATTCTACATCTCCCCCACACTGACTCATTTCACTCAGCATGATACTCTCCATGTCCATCCATTTATAACCAAATTTCATGACTTTATTTTTCCTAAATGAGTGCATAGTGTTCTTTTTGTGGATCTACCATATTTTGTTTATCCCATCATCTGTAGGACACTTGGGTTGTTTCCAGATTCTGGCTATTGTAATAGTGCTGCAATGAATGCAGAAGTGCTGATGACATTTCTGCTGCGTGTTTTGGGGGCCCCAGAGTATATTCACAGGAGTGGTACTGCCAGGTCAATTTGAAGCTCAATTTCTAGTTTTTGGAGGAATGTCTATATCATTTTTCAAAAAGGCTAGACCAGGTGACATTCCCAACAACAATGAATAGAGCTCTTTTCTCCATGCATCTGGGGCAGCACTGGTTGCTCTTGTTGTTTTGTATCTGTGCCACTCTCTGTAGTGTGAGATGGTATCTCATTGTTGTTTTGATTTGCATCTCTCTGATGATTAGTGATGGAGAGCATTTTTTTCTATGTGCCTTTTGGCCATTTGAATTTCTTCATTGAGGAAGTTTCTGTTCATTTCCTCTCTTTTTCCAATCTTTTTGATTGAATTGGATGTTTTGTTCTTATATAATTCTACTTGTGTCTTATATAACTTTGATATTAAGCCTTAATTAGCGGGTTCTGGGAAAATCATTTTTCCCATTCCTTGGAGTGTCTTTGTATAACACCTTGCCGTGTACTGCCATTTTGACAATGTTTATTCACCCATTCATGAGTAGGGGATGTGTTTCCATTTCCTCATGCCCTCTTTTTTTTTTCTTGGAGTAGAGTTTACGTTTTCTTTATGCAGATCATTTACCTCCTTGGTTTAGCTGATTTTAAAGTATTTAATTTTAAGGGTTACAACTGTGAATGGTATAGTTTTTTTTTTTTTAAACATCACTTTCTTCTCTTCATTTTTGCATAGAAGAAAGCCATGGACTTATATGCAAAAGAAAATCCATGGCTTTCTTTTTGCATATAAGAAAGCCATATGCAAAAAAAAATGCCCAAAACTCCTGGGTATTGGTTTTGTAATCTGCCACTCTTCACTTGATCACTTGAATCCCTTTATTCATCGATTTGCTCGAGCGGGCGCCAGTAACATTTCCATTCGACCCTATCACGTGCCAATGTAGCCCAATGGCATCTGTTTGATTCAGGAATATGAAGAGCCTCAAACCGTTCCTTCAGGGTCTTTACAAGGAAGTCTGACCATCTTGTAGGTGGGCGGCCACACGATCTTTTGACATCCTGTGGGATCCAGTTGGTAATGGCTCTAGTTCAGTGGTTTTCTCCAAATTGCACAGGTACACCCGGCAGAGCAGAAACCAGCAGAGCAGAAACCAGCTTTCCCCGTTTAACCCCCTGCATTCCATGGACCACGAGAGCAACTTCCGACCCGAGTCCACCATCCCGATGGAGCCTTGGAGGAGCCCAGAGAAACCCCCCACACCTTGCTGGCAGCGATCTTCACAATCTGCAACTCTACTGTATAAATTTATTGTTTCTAGAAACTTTGTGGAAGAGACTTTAGGATTCTCTAAGTATAGTATCATCTCATCTGCAAATAGTGATTATTTGACTTCTTCCTTTCCTATCTGGATGTCCTGGTTTTCTTTTAGTTGCCTAACTGCTACTGCAGTACTTCTGTACTATATTGAATAGAAGCGGTGAGAGTGGGAAATCTTCTATCTTGCCTGATTTTAGAGGAAAGGTCTGGTTTTTATCCATTCAGGATATTGCTTTCTGTCGGCTTGTGGTAGATGGTTTTGACTATTTGAGGAAAGTTCCTTCAACTCCCATTTTGTTGATAGTTTGCATGCACTGATATGATCATATGGTTTTTATATTTTCTTTATTGCTATGCTGTATTAAATTAACTGAGTTGTGAATGTTAAGATATCCTTGCATGCCCATAATGAAGACTACTTGGTCATGGCGTACAATCTTTTTGATGAGTTCATGAATTCCATTTTCTAGTATGGTTGAAAATCTTTGCCTCTGTGTTCATCAGAGATATTGGCTTGTAATTCTCTTCTTTTCTATAGTGTCTCTGCATGTTTTTGGTATCATGGTGAATTTTGTCTGATAGAAACTGTTTAGGAGTATTTCCATTTCTTCAATTTCCTGGAAAAGTCTCAAGAAGATTGACAATATGTCCTCTTTAAAAGTTTAGAAGAGGGGCCGGAGCGATAGCCCAGCGGGTAGGGCGTTTGCCTTGCAAGCGGCCGGCTCATGCCGCCCCGGTTCGATCCCCGGCATCCCATATGGTCCCCCCGAGCACCGCCAGGGAGTGATTCCTGAGTGCAGAGCCAGGAGTAACCCCTGAGCATTGCCGGGTGTGACCAAAAAAAAGCAAAAAAAAAAAAAGTTTAGAAGAATTCACTAGTGAATCTATCTGGGCCTGGGCTTTTATTTTTGAGAAGATTTTGATTAGTTTCAATTTCCTCTCATATTGATAGCTCTTCTCACATGTTCCAAATCTTTTGGAACAACCTTGGGAGAAAATAGAAATGCAGGAATTTATCAATTTCTTCTAGATTCTCTTGTTTCACGACATACAGAGTCATGTCTGATGATCTTTGAATCACTGTGGTTACTGTAGTCATATCATGTCCCCCCTTTAATTTCTGACTTTCTTTTCTAGGGTTCTCTCTCTCTCACTCTACCTATCTCTTCCAAATCTACTAGCAGTAGATTATCAATTATATTCCTTTTTAGAATAATCATCTCTTGCTTTTATTTATATTTTGGATTATTTTGGGGGGCAGGGTAAGGCTAGTTAATTTCTGTTCTTAGTTTTATTATTTCCTTTCTTCTATTGATTTGTGCTCCCTGAAGCAACCAGAAGCCATTGGGTTACACTGGCACGTGATAGGGTCAAATGGAAATATTACTGGCGCCCACTCCAGCAAATTGATGAATAACGGGATGTCAAGTGATCAAGATAAGATCTTGAGCTGTGAAGTCAGGTTGTTTATGTGGGTCCTTTCTTGCTTCCTGATGAAGGCTTGCAGAGCTATAAACTTTCCTTCTAACACACTTCTGCTGTGTCCCACTTCTGATTGCTTGTGTCCTCATTCTTACTTGTTTCCAGAAATCTTGTGATTTCTTCCTTGATTTTCTCTAACCCACTGGTTTTTCATTAGTGAGTTGTTTAATTTCCATGTCTTTGCTTTGATTCTCAACTTCTGTATTTGATTAACTTCTATTTTAAGTGCATAATGGTCTATAAAGATAGCCAATACCATTTCTATCTTTGTTTTATGGAAGTCTGTTTTGTGGCCCAGTATGTGCTTTATGGTGGAGAATATCCCATGTGCACTGAGAAGAATGTATAGTTGTTTTTGGTGGATGAAAAGTCCTATATATAGATAGTAGTCCCTCTGCCATTTCATCCTTCAAAGCCACTATTTTGTTGTAGAGTTTTGTCTCAATGATCTTTGAAGGAGTAAAAGGTAGAGACAAAGTCTACAACTACAACTGTGTTTCTACCAAAGTCCTCCTTAAAGTCTATTATCAACTGTTTCAAGTATATTGCTAATACTTCACTGGATCCATATATGTTTAGGAGTATACTTTCTTCTGGATACACATATTCTTGAGTATTAAGAAATTGCCTTTGCTGTCTCTTCTAAACTTTTCAGCAGGAAATCTATGTCATCTGACACTAGTATGGCCATCCAGGCCTTTTGACAGAGTTGTTTGCTTGAAGAATTGTTTTGCAGTCTTTGACTTTGAGTCTGTGCTTGCTCTGTCTATAAACATATTATTCTTGTAGGAAGCTGAATGTTGGATTCAGTTTTTTAATCCATTTTGCCACTCAGTGTCTCTTAATTGCTGCATTTAGTCCATTGACATTAAGAGTGATTACTATCATAAGGTTAGGTGTTATCTTTCAGTAGAACCCTGTTGTATTTGTGGGGTGTTTTCCTTACAGTAACTCCTTCCCTCCTTTTAAGGTTGGTTTTGAGTCTATGAACTTCCTGAGCTGTTGTTTGTCTATAAAGTTGTGTATCCTTCTTTAAGATATCAGTGAGTCTAGCCAGATCAAGTACTCTTGGTGAGGCCCTCATTTCACTGAAGTTTTTAACTGTATCCTGTTGGAGGACAGGTTTATCTAATCTGGGAGCTTTTTTGTCTTGCCCACTCCCAGCTTAGTCTATTTAAGCCAAGGTTCATTCTAATGAGACCTCTCTTCTATGTAAACACTGCTAGAGGTTGTGGTAGTTACAGAAGACACCTTGACTGAATAGCTTCTGACTTATACATCTACTAAGACTTCTATGTTTTCTAGATTGGGCACAGCTCCTCTTTATACCCACTGAACCCAACGTGGGACAGTTAGAATTTACCAGACTATAGGAATACTATAGGAAGGATCATACTAGTTTGCTCTAAGCAGGGTGAGTGTGACCCTTTCAGTAAACAAGAACAAGATACTCAGAATCACCCTGGTGCAGATAATAATAAGAAGGACCTTGTGGGTACCATCTAGATTACATGACTCATGAAATTAAGATGTATTACTTTATATCAGCCCTCTCTCTTTCCAGTGTTTTACATAAGAGATCATCTCGGGATTAGTCCTTGGCAGTAATCTTTGTTTATACCTGCAATAGGGTGTGGCACTACACTCTGTTTAGAGTTCTTTGTTGACACGACCCTCCCTGGATTACTTTGGTGTATATAAGGGGACTACTTGAGGCCACTTTGGGCCTTTTCTTTTTTCGGCTTTTGGCTCCTGCGGCTTTTTGGCTCCTCGGCTTTCAGCTTTTTGGCTCCTGTGGCTTTTAGCTCTCCGCCTTTTGCTTTTGGCTTTTGGCTTTTTGCTCTATGGCCTTTTGCTCCTTCTTCTGGGTAGGGACTCATCTCGGTGAGATCCTCTCTCTTTGTGGGAGACTTAGGCTCTTTTGTATGGTCTAAGTTCGGACCAGAGCTAGTGTTTGTTCATTTTATTGGATTGCTGTGGAAGAGCTTTTGTACTATTAAAAACCTTTTTTTGGAACTGCACCGGACTCGTGAGTTTTCATCTGTTCCCGGCGCGCCCTCAAAGGTAGAAGAAAACTTCTGTCATGACACTGTCAGGGACCCCGGCGGTGTCCTCGACAGTATCCCACTATTGACCTTGGACTGAAGAGTTTCATACTGTTGATCTGCTGTAAATTCTAAAGGATATACCTTTATGTGTAATTTTCTTTGATCTTCTGGGTTAGTATTGTAGTTCTATCTGATACGCGAATCAGGATATATCAGAGGGTCTTTTCAATGGGGTCTCTTTTAGGTGGTACCTTTTCGGTTTTCTTGGTTTTTGATGCCTGCATTCTCCAGCTCTGGAAACTTTCAGCAATGATATCTTCATGCTACTGCCTCAATGGGGTTGCCTCCCTGTCCATCTGGGACTCTGGTGATTCTTTTTTTTTAATATATGGCATTTATTAGAAAACTAAAACATGACTTAAATAAATGAACTAAGCTTTCTATTCTTCAATGCTAGGGAAAAATAGCAAGACAAGCTTGCTAAATCTTCTTTTTAAGTATTTTATTATACCACCGTGAGATATATAATTACAAAGATATACAATTACAAAGTTCATATTTGGGTTTTGGTCATACAGTGTTCCAGCACCCATCCCTCAGGAGACTATGCTGTCCCAGGTATAGAATCCGGGGCTCCTATAAACTCCTATAGACAAAGCAAACACTTTTCCTGTTGGGCTGTCTCCCTGGACTATGTCTTTTATTAAGTATTTTATTATACCACCCTGAGATATACAATTACAAAGATGTTCATATTTGGGGTTTGGTCATACAGTGTTCCAGCACCCATCCCTCCACCAGTGCCCATCTCCCACAACCAATATCCCTGGTTCACTCCACCCCTCCCCAGGCTCACCTCCATGGCAGGTTCTTTATTTCTTTCCCTTTCTAAGTCTTTTTCTTCTCTTCCAGATTGTGGATTACAGAACATACATTAAACAGTTGCCATGTGTATCTTTTTGCCTGTATTTAATGTTCAGTTCTAGGTTGGTATTAGTACTTTTGACAATTGTTAGCACACTGTTCCATTTTCTGTCTTACCTAGCCTCTGACTCCCACATGTTTGTGATGATTTCCACCTTTGACAAGACCTCCTGATACATGTTTCACTTGACCTTGGATATTGGTATCATAATATGTACATATATATATATATATTTATGTCATGCAAATAAATGCAGTCATTCTATATCTGTCTCACTCCTTCTGGCTAATTTCAGTCAACATGATCTTCTCCATGTCCATCCATTTATAAGCAAATTTCATAACTTCATTTTTCCTAACAGTTGCATAGTATTCCATTGTGTAGATGTACCAAAGCTTCTTTATCCAGTCATCGATTCTCGGGCACTCTGGTTGTTTCCAGTTTCTGGCTATTGTGAATAATACTGCTATGAACATAAAAGTAGGGATGGTGTTTCCGTTGCATATTTTTGGCTTCCCAGGGTATTTTCCCAGGAGTGGTATGGCTGGGTCAAATGGGAGTTCAGTTTCTAGTCTTTGGTAGAATGTCCTATTGTTTTCCAGAAAGGCTGTACCAACCGGCATTCCCACCAACAATGGATGAGTGTCCGCTTTTACCCACATCCAAACCAGCACTTGTTCTTGCTCTTTTGGATATGTGCCAGTCTCTGTGGTGTAAAATGATAAAGACATATGAAAAAATGCTCATCATAACTAATCATCAGAGAGATGCAAATCTGGTGATCCTTATGTTGATGTTGTTCCTTTTTAATTCATCCCAATATTCTCCTGCCTGCCCTTGAGCTATTTTGAGATCTTTTCCCATCTTCTGTTGTTGCCTGGATCCTTTCCGCATTTTGTCTTCAAGTTCAGTGATTCTCTCTTTGGCTGTTTTCATTCTACTGAGGGCACCAGTCAATTTTTTATTTCACTACTGAAGTTTTTACTGGTGATATTTCTGTTTGTAGTTTTCTTATTTCAGTTCTCATTTCCTCCTGTATTTTATTGTCTGTCCATTCCACTTTTTGTTTCATATCTTCTTTTTTGGGGGTCACACCCAGCGATGCTCAGGGGTTTCTCCTGGCTTTGCACTCAGGAATTACTTCTGGTGGTTCTCAGGGGACCATATGGGATGCCAGGGATCGAACCCGGACCAGCATGGGCGGTGGCGTGCAAGACAAATAAGTGTGGGCTCTCACTCCAGCCCCTTATATCTTCTTTATTGTATTGAATGTCTGTTCTACTGTTTCCTTGAGGTCATCAACTATCCTCACCATTTCATCTCTGAATCTTTATCAGAGAGATTTTATATTTTATATATGGATATTCCCTGTTGACGCGCTTAAGGACTCCTATCCTCTTCTCTTCTTCATGGTGGGGTTCTACTCTATTTACCCATGGTGCCTGTGGCAGTCTGGCTGTGGTGGTCTCTTCTCATCATGTCTAAGATATTCCTTTTCTTTTTATGTTTCTTTGTAATTTTCTGTTGCCCATTTGGAAATGAATCTTATGGGCTATACATGGGGAATATAACTGTGTCTATCCACTGGGGAATTCATGCACATTATCTTTCTGACTTGAGGGTGGCGGTGTTAGCTGAATTTCATAAGTTTGAATCCCATGAGTTGCCTCCTAGGAACATTCATCCTGGGTCTATAAGTCTGCTGCTACTGCTGCCACAGCTGCTGTCACTTTTGGGGCTCAATTTGTTTTTTTTTCAGATCTGTGAGTAGAAAATTTAAGAGCTTTTCTATGCCTTCATTTGGCATGTAGATTTTGGTGATAGCATATCCTGATATGTCATTACCTTGCCCTATAAATAGTGTTTATCAATGTCTATAATTTATTTATATGAATAATATTTTGTTGTATAGATGACTGTCTCTGCTTTTATTGTTTTTCATTGGCTTGTATGATTGTTTTCTATCCTTTCACTCTGAATCTGTATTTATCCTGTAAATTTAGGTGTGTTTCCTATAAGCAACAGATGAATGCATTTTTTCTTTCCTGAACCATCCAGCTACTCTATGCTTTTTTATAAAGGAGGATAGTCCATTGATATTGATACAGATAATTTACATCAATAATCTGTGTTATTCTTTTTGTATAGTTTTTCAGTAATTCTTATAGGATTTGTTTAGTTGTTTCAAGTGCTTCTAGCATGTGTTTGTCTGGAAATGGTTTTATCCGCTTTGCAAAGGAGTGGCTCCTAGGGTGGAAGTTTTTTATTTTTCAGTCTGTACTTTGAACTTGGTATTCTACTCTTTCCTGACTTACAAGATGATATGGAAGGTTTGTTGCAATTCTTACATTGTTAACCTTATATTTGAGTGTTCCCTTCTCTTTTGCTACTTTACATTCACTTTGCTTTTTTAAAAATTTTACCACTTGATCACTATGTGTCTTCATGTTGTTTTGTTTAAGTCTAATATACTTTATACCCATTGGGCCTATTGAATATATCCAGACTCCTCTCTCCAGAGATCAAGAAAGCCCTTAGTCATTTTTCCTTCCACCAGCCATTCTTCCCCTTTTCCTTTCTTCTCTTTTTTCTGGTATTTCTATGATTCAAATATTATTCCTCTTGCTATTATCTATCATGAATCTTACATTTTTCCTCTTGCTATTATCTATCTATTGCTATTATCTATTATTCCTCTTGCTATTATCTATCATGAATCTTACATTTTCCTCCGTTTATTTACTTCTCTTTCTTTTGTCACTTCTTTATTGTTAATGAGTAGTATTTGTCCTCAGTATCACTGATTAAATTCTGTTGCTGTGGATTGATATTATATTTTTAATGCCTTCAATTCCATTTGTATGGGATCCTTGATACCTGGGATCAGTTTATCATTGAGTTGTTTGAATTTTCCTTTCAGTAATTTACTTATTTCCATGACCATTGCACAGAGCATTGATTTGATCTCCTCATGGGTTTGAGGCTTTGGGTTCAATGATTTGCTGAGATTTGTGGCCCTCTGCCAAAGTAAGTGAATTTCTCTGTTTTCCCACTGTTCTTAAACATTTGTAGGTGGTGTGATTTGAGCTCCCAATTATCAGAGACTGTATGTGATTCATTGTTTCTCATCAAGCAGTTATTCCTTATAATCTGTTAATCTAAAAATTTCTGTAACCTTAAGATGCTATTTGGGAGGTCATGATTTTGAATATCTAATTTTCCCATTTATGTAGCTAGATTATTATGGAGGTATTTGAGGAAAGGTATCAGAACCAAGAACCCTTAGAGTTGGTGGGGCTGAGGTGGTAAAATTGACACGTGGGCATTTCCACACAGGTTTAGGTTTGAGAGTTGGGTGGCAGGGACTTCCCTCAGTCCACAAGACCCAGGAAGAGGTGTTGCACAAAGACAATGGGCAGAAAGAAGTTGGAGATTTTGAGACCCCTTAGCATAAGAATATGCAAAAGGCTTGTAAGAAGGAGAAAAACAATCCCTTATTAGAAAAAAAAATACCCAGGGTTAGCAAGTAGGGGTGATACAATAGCACTCTGGCATTCCTCCTGACTCTGTACTCAGGGATCAATTCTGGTAGGACTCTAGGAACATGGGGATCAGAAATCAAGACATTATCAGTCATGTGCAATGCAATTCTCTGCCGTCTGTACTATCTCTCCAGCCCCTCTTTTGCTTTATTTTACTCCATATATTATGCAGTTATTTTATTTTTTTTTTCCTTACTCTATATTACCTTTATAAAACTGGTATTATTGTTAGAAAAAGCAAAATGTTAATTTAATTTCAATAATTTCTATTTGAAAATTTTTATAAGAGATTTCTAAGCTTTTATTTTTATTTTTTTCTTTATATATTTTTTAAGTATTTTATTATACCACCGTGAGATATACAAATAAAAAAGATATACAATTAAAAAAGTTCATATTTGGGTTTTGGTCATACAATGTTCCAGCACCCGTCCCTCCACCAGTGCCCATCTCCCAACACCAACGTCCCGGTTCCCTCCCACCTTCCCCAGCCCACCTCCAGGTTCTTTATTTTTTTTCACTTTCTCTCTCTTTCTCTTTTCCTTCCCTTCCAGACTATGGATTACAGAATATACATTAAAAGGTTGTCATGTGTATCTATTTGAAAATTTGAACTCACTTACCATTTGCGTTTAAAAATATGCCTAAGCCCTCCCACAGGTGTGTGTTTGATCCTTGCATCTCTGCAGACCTAATCAGCCCTAGGGAACAGCCAGAACTTTTCATCAACTGACTGAAGGAAAACGGCCTTGGATTCGCCTCGGACCCCTTGGGCCCTGTGCTTCTGGGAATGATTGCAGCTCCTCCCACAGATGTGTGTGTGTGTGTGTGTGTGTGTGTGTGTGTGTGTGATCCTTGCATCTCCGTTGACCTAATTGGTCCCAAGGAACAGCCAGAACTTCCATCAACAGGATCCAAGACAAACGGCCTTGGATCCGCCCCAGACCCTTTGGGCCCTGCACTTCCGGGAATGATGAAACCTCTCCCACGGGTGTGTGTGTGTGTGTGTGTGTGTGTGTGTGTGTGTGTGTGTGTGATCCTTGCATCTCTGCAGACCTAATAAGCCCCAGGGAACAGGCCGGAACCCTACACCCACATCCCAAAACTCAAAACCACGCAGGCGCTAGTGTGTCGGCGCGATCTACTTACTATCTATCTTGCAACGGGTACCAGTGAGCTTTTGTCCCAACACTCCTTGCCACCCGTCCTAACTCTTCAAACAGCCCAGACACCTACTAACTGTACTATCTAGTCACCCAAGAACTCACATTTGCAACCTACAATAGTCATAATGGTAAAGCAATGCAAAATTCCATCAAGCTCAGTGAGTGAAGTCACTAATCCAGATAAGCCAAGCAATAACGATGAGTCCTGTAACCTCTCTGATAAGGAATTTCAGAAAGAATTGTTAAGGATGCACAAGGAACTCAAAAGAAGCAATGGAATGCAAAATCAATAAAATACAAGAGGACATGAGAGAAGAAGTGAGGAAAATGCAGACCAAAATACAAATGGAAATGACAGATATTAAAAATGAGGTAAATGAAATGAAAACACAATGGAAGGCCTCCATAGCAGAATAACAGCTACTGAAGAAAGAATTAGTGATCTCGAAGACGAGTTCCAAAGATTCTCTACACAACACCAGAAGATAGAAAAAAAGCACTCACAATTAACGAACAGATAACAAAAAGATAATCGGGATGAAGTCAGAAGGAATAACATATGGATCATTGGGGTCCCAGAGGGCAAGAAGAAAACCCTGATGAAGAAGAAACTGTCAAAGCTATCATTGCTGAGAAGTTCCCAGAACTAAATATCTCTTGCCTCCAGATCCAGGATGCCATAGGATACCAGCTAAAAGAAACCCCAATAAGAATTCTCCAAGACACATCTTAATTAGATTGACAAAAACTATAAATAGAGATAGAATACCGAAAGCAGCAAGATCAAAGAAGGAAATCACATACAAATAACATCCCTAAGATGTACAGCAGACTTCTCTGATGAAACACTCTAAGCCCCAAAACAATGGTGGTGCATTGTGAAAAGGTTCAATGAACTGCAGACCTCCCTCACCAAGAATTCTTTTTTTTTTCACCAAGAATTCTTTACCCGCCAGACTCACACTCAGATATGAAGGAAAGGTACACAACTTCATGGATAAGCAACAACTCAGGAACTTCATGGACTCAATACCAATTTTAGAAGAAGGACTGAAGGGTCTACTGTAAAACCCAAAAAGCACAACGAGTGTAAACAGAAAGATAGCACAAAATCCAATGACAATAATCTCTCTGAATGTCAATGGTCTAAATGCACCAATTAAGAGACACAGAGTGACAAAATGGCTTAAAAAATTGAACCCAACATTCTGCTATCTACAAGAAACACATCTGAATAATCAGAGCAAACACAGACTCAAAGTCAAAGGTTGAAAGACCATTCTCCACTCAAACAACTCCTCCAAAAAAAGGCCGGTGTGGCCATACTAATATCGGATAATATAGACTTCAGGATGAAAAATGTTAGAAGGGACAACGAAGGCCATTTCTTATTAATTAAGGGTATGTATACCAGGAAGCAATTACACTACTAAACATATATGCACCCAGAGGGGGCCCAGAAAAATACTTAAAACAACTGCTAAGAGACTTCAAAGAAGACATTAACAGTAGCACAATAATAGTTTGAGACTTCCACACTGCTCTATCAACTATGGATAGATCAACAAGACTTAAACTCACCAAAGAAATATTGGCCCTGAAGGAAGAAATGGAAGAAAGACAGCTAGTGAATATATACAGGGACTTTTCATGCCAAAAAAAGCTGAATACACATTTTTCTTCAGTGCACATGGAACATTCTCCACATGCTGAGCCACAAAGCATAGACTCCATATCCAAGGCTGCACAGCTTGGTCTCATGGTGAGCGGCCCTATGGAGTTCCTGGGGAAAAGCAAAAGGCTCGGCTAGTGCCTGGTCATGTCCTACATAGCTCCTAGGGTCTGCTTGCCATGCAGGTGGCCGCGCCTGTTGGACTCGGAGCAAGGATTCGGGGCCTCCACCCTGTCCCTAGCCTCCCGGCTCAGTGGGTGTGACCCTGAGCTCCAGCCCCCACAGCCAACCACCTCAAGAAAGAAACTCCAGATCCAAGGCTGTGCAGGTGCACGGTGGCTCTGCCGCCACAGTTTAACCTTAGGCACAATTTGTTTTAGCACCAGGTCCTTTAAGGATCTTTCTCATTGGTACACTTCAACGATCATTCTATTTGCATCAAACTGGAGGGTTATGGGGAATGAGGAATTATGATATGCTAGAACTCACTATTAAATAATCAGATAGAGACATCATACATTATTAGTATCCATAGGGCAAGCCATAAAGTGTAATATAAGAGAGATTGAGAAATACAGGGACATAGACAAAGAGATAGAAAAGCGTGCCTGCAATAGGGGCAGGCAGGGTTTGGGTTGGTATGTTTGGGAATTGGGTGGTGGGAATTGGCATTGGTGGAGGGATGGGTTCTCAAACACTGTATTGTAGAGACCCAATTATGAACATCCTTGTAATTCTATATCTCACATGGTATAATAAAAATTATAAAAAATGAAAGAGAGACAGAGAGAGAAAAAGAAACAGAGTCAGAGAGAGACAGAGATAGAAAGGGAGCGAAAGAAAAAATGCCTGCTATAGAGCTGGGAGAGAGGGTTTGTGGGGACATTGGTGGTGGGAATGGAGCATTGGTGAAGGTATGGGTGCTAGAACAACATATGACTGAAACCCTATTATGAACATCTTTGTAATGTTGTTCTCATGGTGGTATAATTAAAAAAAATAACAAAAAACCTCAATAAAATAAAAAGATAGTAATTGTGTCAACTATCTTTTCAGACCATGATGCACTGAAAATGGAAGTTAACCATACACAGAAACAGGGAGTCAAATCAAATACCTGGAAACTGAACAGCTCACTGCTGAACAATGAATGGGTCATAGAAGAAATCAAACAGGAAATCCAAAGATTTCCTGTAAACAAATGAAATGAAGACACCAACTCAGCAAGCATTCATCAGGAAAGAAGAAAGGGCCCACATAAATAACCTGACTACACAGCTGAAGACATTAGAAAAAGACCAACAAAAGGAGACCCAACACAGGCAGAAAAAAGGAAATAATAAAACTCAGAGAGGAAATCAATGACTTGAGAAACCCAAAAAACAATCCAAAAGATTAGTGAAACCAAGAACTGGTTCTTTGAAAAAATAAACAAGATTGACAAACCATTGGCAAGACTTGTAAGGAAGGGAAAGAGAGAACCCAAATAAACAGAATCAGAAATAAAAATGGTGACTGTCTTCCCATTGTTCATCGATTTGCTCGAGTGGGCACTAGTAACATCTCCATTAGTCCTGTCACAATCAAGTCCAACCCAAAGGCATCTACTTGCTACAGGGATAGGAGGAGCCTGAAATCATTCTTCACATTACGGAAATGAGGTCCATAATAGTTACTAGTCTTTGGCATAAAAGTAAATAAAACATGGTAGCTTGCCAGGCTTTACCATGTAGGTGGTACAGTCTCAGTAGAAGGCTCTCAACCCAAGCATTTACTGATGAAACTTAAAGGGGGAAGATCAGGTTTTCTCTTGGATGGAGCTCTGAGGAACTATGGAGTCTGGATGTTGAGAATGACTAACTGCATGATGTGTGGTCTGCTCTGGCTTCTTGCCAGGCTTATTGGTATCAGTTAAAACATGTCTAGAACTGTTTACTATGTATAACTGTGAAAGAAATTGGGAAGAACCTTATGCAAAATTCAGTATCCTATAAAATATCGCAGCTGCTTTGCGGCCGCGCCAAGGGACATGTGGGTCTGGCGTGGGTGGGTCTCTCTCTTCGGGGCAACTGACATGGAGGCGGAGGAAAGGGCAGGGCCCAAAACTCCATCCGAGTTCGGCCAGCATGGTCTCTCTCCCCGCTCATGAGAGCAAACCCTTGGAGCAATGTTGGACTTGGCCAGGGATGGCCAAGCCCCTTACCTGGAGGTCAGCTCCATGGGTTGCTTCCACATGGGGCCGGCCGAGCAGCACAGCTGTGGGTCTGAAGTGGATGGGTCTGGATTTCTTCCGGGGTTGCAAATTAGCTGAATCTGTCGTGGGTGGGTCTCTCTCTTCCGGGGCGACTGGCATGGAGGTGGAGGAAAGGGCAGGGCCCAAAACTCCATCCGAGTCTGGCCAGCATGGTCTCTCCCCTGCTCATGAGACAAACCCTTGGTGGTGACATTACAAGAGAAACCACAGAAATCCAAAAGATCATCAGATATTACTTTGAGAGTCTGTATGCCGTGAAACATGAGAACCTAGAAAAAGAGATAAATTCCTGATTCCTATAACCTCCCATGGCTGAATAAGAATACCTGCAATACCTGAAGAAGCTTATCACCATTTTGGAAATTGAAACAGTAATTAATAGTCTGCCCAAACATAAAAGCCCAGGTCCAATGGATTCACTAGTGAACTCTACCAAACCTTTAAGGTGACCTACTGCCAGTCCTTTTCAAGCTCTTCCAGGAAATAGAAGAAACAGAAACACTCCCAAACAGCTTCTATGAGGCACATATCACCCTGATACCCAAAGCAGGTAGAGACAACACAAAAAAAGGAAACTACAGACCAATCCCCATGATGAACACAGATGCTAAGATCTTCAACAAAATCTATCAAACAGAATCCAAAGACTCATCAAGGAGATTATACATCATGACCAAGTAGGCTTTATCCTGGGAATGCAAGGATGGCTCAACATTCTTAAGTCAATCAACATAATACATCATATCAATAAGAGAAAAAATAAAAACCATATGATCCTATATATAGATACAGAGAAAGCATTTAACAACATCCAGCACCCATTCATGATTAAAATCCTCCAGAAAATGGAAATTGAAGGAACCTTCCTCAAGATAGTCAAAAACCATCTACCAAAAAGCCCACAGCGAGCATCATTCTCAATGGGGAAGAATTTAAAGCCTTCCCCCTGAGATCAGGGAAAAGACAAGGTTGCCCACTCTCACCTTTTTATTCAATATAGTACTGGAAGTACTTGCCATAGCAATCAGAGAAGAAAAGGACATCAGATAGGCAAGGAAGAAGTCAAGCTATTATTATTCGCAGATGACATGATATTATACCTAGAGAACCCTAAACTCTCTACCAAAAAACTCCTAGAAACAATAGACACATATAGTAGAATGGCAGGATACAAAATGAACACCCTAAAAGTCGGTGGCTTTCCTATATACAAATAACGAAAGAGAAGAAAGGGATAATAAGGAAAGCGATTCCATTCACAATTGTGCCACAGAAAATCAAGTACCTAGGAATCAGCTTAACCAAGTATGTAACGGACCTGTACAAAGAAAACTACAAGACACTGCTCCAAGATATAAAAGAGGACACGAAGAAATGGAAAAAATTCCCTGCTCATGGATGGGGAGAATCAACATTGTCAAAATGGCAATACTCCCTAGAGCTCTGTACAGATTCAATGCAGACAGTATAAGGATAACCAAGCCATTCTTCAAAGAAATTGACCAAACACTCCTGAAATTTTGCATGGAACAATAAACCCCCACAGATAGCTAAAGCAACCTCGGGAAAAAGAAGATGGGAGGCATCACTAAACAGCATGGTATTGGAATAAAAACAGACTTGTGGACCTATGGAATGGAACTGAGTATTCTGACACCCAACCTCAAACACATGATCATTAGTCTTAGATAAAGGTGCAAAGAGTTCAAAATGGAGTAAGGAAAGCCTCTTCAACAAGTGGTGTTGGAAAAAACTGGGCAGCGACATGTTAAAAAAATGAATTTGGACTTCTGTCTAACCCCATGAACAAAAAATTCGATCAAAATGGATTAAAGATAAGTCTTGAATCCATAAAGTACATTGAAGAAAATATAGGAAAAACCCTCCAAGACATTAAAGCTAAAGGCATCTTCAAAGGTGAAACAACACTAAAAAATGCAACTAGACGAAAAGATAAACATATGGGACTACATGAAACTAAAAAAGCTTCTGCACCTCAAAAGAAATAGACTAAGATACAAACAGTCCACAGAATGGGAAAGAATATTCACCCAATACCCGTCTGATAAGGGGTTAATATCAAGAATATATCAGGCACTGGAAGAACTTTACAAGAAGAAAACAAACAACCCAAAAAAAATTGGGAAAAGAAATGAACAGAAACTTCAACAAGGAAGAAATTTGAATGACCAAAATCATATGAAAAAATGCTCATCATCACTAATAATCAGAGGGATGCAAATCAAAACAACAATGAGATACCATTTTACACCAGAGAGACTGGCACATATCCAAAGAGCAAGAACAACAAGTGCTGGCTTGGATGTGGATAAGAGGACACTCATCCATTGTTGGAGGGAATGCCGGCTGGTACAACCTTTCTGGAAAACAATATGGACATTCCCCCAAAGACTAGATGTTGAACTCCCAGTTGACCCAGCCATAGCATTCCTGGGAATATAGCCTGGGAAGCCAAAAAATGCAACGGAAACACCATCCCTACTTTTATGTTCATAGCAGTATTATTCAAAATAGCCAGAAACTGGAAACAACCAGAGTGCCCGAGAATCGATGACTGGATAAAGAAGCTTTGTACATCTACACAATGGAATACTATGCAGCTGTTAGGAAAATTGAAGTTATGAAATTTGCCTATAAATGGATGGACATGGAGAAGATCATGTTGACTGAAATTAGCCAGAAGGAGTGAGACAGATATAGAATGACTGCATTTATTTGCATGACATAAATATATGTACATATTATGATACCAATATCCAAGGTCAAGTGAAACATGTATCAGGAGGTCTTGTCAAAGGTGGAAATCATCACAAACGAGTAGGATTCAGAGGCTAGGTAAGACAGAAAATGGAATAGTGTGCTAACAGTTGTTGGAAGTACTAATACCAACCTAGAACTTAGCCTTAAATACAGGCAAAAAGGTACACATGGCCACCGTTTAATGTATATTCTGTAATTCACAATCTGAAAGGGAAGGAAAAGAGAAAGAGATAGAGAGAAAGGGAAAAGAAATAATTAACCTGCCATGGAGGTGAGCTGGGGGAGGGTGAGGGAATTGGGGATGATGGTGGTGGGAGATGGGCACTGGTGGAGGGATGGGTGCTGGAACACTGTATGACAAAAACCCAAATATGAACATCTTTGTAATTGTATATCTCACGGTGGTATAATAAAATACTTAAAAAAAGACATAGTCCAGGGATATAGCCCAATAGGAAGGTGTTTGCTTTGCCTATAGGGGCCCCGGATTCTATCCCTGGGACAGCATAGTCTCCTGAGCATTACCAGACTGTTTTACAGTATTATGTCAGGAATAGCCACTGAGCTATACAGGTGTGTTCCCCCAAAAATAAAAGACATAAATATAGATTATGTTTACAAGAAATTTCATATTTTCATGGGAAGTTTCAACCACATCTCAACTCATGATTTCTGAGACATAACTATTGCTTGCATTATCTGCTTAGAGAACTAGAAGTAGGGTGAAAGTGAAAAAACACAAGTATTCACCTATATTCAATGTGTACTGTAAATGGAGAGTATAAGTGTGTGCAGGCAATTATACTGGGAATATGAACCTTATGAAAGTTCATTTTATAGTAAACCATACTACCAAAATACCTTCTTCAGACACATGTGTTGGGCAACATCCTAACCATCCTCCAATGATGTCATTTCTTCCTCTTCTAATTCTCCACTGTTTGTAATGTGATGCTATTAGTGTCTATGTTCTATTTGACTTACATTTATTTGCATACATGTCTTACATACTCCTTTCTCCCTCCCTCCCTCTTCTCTTTCTTTCTTTCTTTCTTTCTTTCTTTCTTTCTTTCTTTCTTTCTTTCTTTCTTTCTTTCTTTCTTTCTTTCTTTCTTTCTTTCTTTCTTTCTTTCTTTCTTTCTTTCTTTCTTTCTTTCTTTCTTTCTTTCTTTCTTTCTTTGCTCTTTTCTTCTTTCTCTCTTACTTTCTCTCTTTCTTTCTCTCTTTCTTTCTCTCTTTCTTTCTTTCTTTCTTTCTTTCTTTCTTTCTTTCTTTCATTCTTTCTCTCTTTCTTTCTCTCTTCTTTCTTTCTTTCTTTCTTTCTTTCTTTCTTCTCTTTCTTTCTTTCTTTCTTTCTTTCTTTCTTTTCTTTTCTTTCTTTCTTTCTTTCTTTCTTTCTTTCTTTCTTTCTCTCTCTCTCTTTCTCTCTCTCTTTCTTTCTTTCTTTCTTTCTTTCTTTCTTTCTTTCTTTCTCTCTTTCTTTCTTTCTTTCTTTCTTTCTTTCTTTCTTTCTTTCTTTCTTTCTTTCTTTCTTTCTTTCTTTCTTTCTTTCTTTCTTTCTTTCTTTCTTTCTTTCTTTCTTTCTTTCTTTCTTTCTCTCTCTCTCTTTCTTTCTTTCTTTCTTTCTCTCTTTCTCTCTTTCATTCTCTCTCTCTTTTTCTTTCTCTCATTTCTCTCTCTTTCTCTCTCTCTTTCTTTCTTTCTTTCTTTCTTTCTTTCTTTCTTTCTCTCTTTCTTTCTCTCTTTCATTCTCTCTCTCTTTTTCTTTCTCTCTTTCATTCTCTCTCTTTCTCTCTCTCTCTCTTTCTTTCTTTCTTTCTTTTTGTCTTTCTTTCTTTCTTTCTTTCTTTCTTTCTTTCTTTCTTTCTTTCTTTCTTTCTTTCTTTCTTTCTTTCTTTCTTTCTTTCTTTCTTTCTTTTTCTTTCTTTCTTTCTTTCTTTCTTTCTCCTTTCCTTCCTTCCTTCCTTCCTTCCTTCCTTCCTTCCTTCCTTCCTTCCTTCCTTCCTTCCTTCCTTCCTTCCTTCCTTCCTTCCTTCCTTCCTTCCTTCCTTCCTTCCTTCCTTTCTTCCTTCCCTCCCTTCTTTCTTTCTGTCTGTCTTTCTGTCTTTCTTTCATCTCTCTTTTTCTAAGGTTGAAGAGGAGCATTCTGGTGAAGCTCAGGACTTTCTCCTGGCTCTGTCCTCTGCGATCACTCTTGACAGTTCTTGTGTTATTGTCTACAGTGTTGTGTATTAAACAGAGGCTGGTGACATGCCAGATAAGTTCTTTAGCCTCTGTTCTATCTATCCAGTACCACATACTCCCTTCTTTAAGGACATAAATTTTTTTGATCGGCACAGTATGTGTAGTACTTAGTTGTTTAATTAAAGCCAAAAGTGAAGTTTAGGGCAAAAAGTTTCTAAATTTATAGCAGTATTTTTTCTTTTTAAAAATGACATTGTTTCCTTTTAAAAGTGTACGCATATTATCATGTTATAATGATTACTATGAAGAATAGGCAGAAACACGTAAAACACTTAAGTGATAAATTAAAAAATAAAATCTAAACTAAGTTTGCTACTTCAAATATCATATATACAAATGGACAAAATATAGAAGGTAAAACAGAAAAGAAAATAATTCATTCTATTGGGTGATGAAATTATAGGCTCCTGTGTATGTCTTATGTTTAGACGGCAAACAATGTTTTAAGATACTGGTACTAGTATTTCTGTATTGTAAGAAAAGCATCTGATGCCAGTCCTATGTCTAATGACTCTTAGCTTGTCATACTACATAGATACATATTCGGCAAGCTATTGCCACCTGGTAACTACCAGAATATTTCAGCCTTCGTGCCAATGAGGATACTACTCTGCAAGTCTGGAAGGTTGACCTAGAACAAACACACCATTTGGTTAAGGACCATTATATTCATGTCATCAACTGAAATGCAAATATATTGAAATTATATTTCCTTAGAAGATGAATATTATGACTTCCTTAAAACAAAAAATATTCCTTTCTAACCATTTAGTTTATTGTTTTATATTATTTCCCAAGGACGAATATTTATTTCTAGATGCTTGGAAAATACTATTAGGGCTAACGAGGTGACCTTGCACACAGTAAACCCCTGTTTGATCTCTGGTTCCATATTATGGTACCCTGAACATCACTATGATTCCTGAGCACAGCACCACTAAGTGTGGGTGAAATCCCCAAGTTTTAAAAAAAAAATTTGTCTTGTAATGCTTAATAATTTCCAAGTGGATATTTGTTGTTTGTGCCCTTATTCTTAGTATTCCTCATTCACTTGTATCACTTGTCTTCCCGTTGATACTCAATTTGCTCGAGTAGGCACCAGTAACATCTCCATACGTCCTGTCACATGCTAGTAGAGCCCAAGGGCATCTGCTTGCTCCAGAAACATAAAGAGCCTCAAACCATTCCATCAGATCATGGGAATGAGGTCTATAATTGTTACTGGTATTTTGGCATATCAAATACGACATGGGTAGCTTGCTAGGCTGTGCCATGCGAATATCACTCCAGCCCCTGAAAATAATAAAATCTCTATCCTATTTTATTATTATTATTCCTCAATTATTTTCTTTAATATATTATTACTGTAATATACCTTTACATTTTAAACAAATTATTGCAAATAAAATTACCTTCCTTGCTTTAAAACTATACAACCTCTTTTTTTTATTTTGCTTTTTTTGGGTCACACCCAGAGATGCTCAGGGATTACTCCTGTCTCTGCTCTCAGGAATCACTCCTGGCACTGCATGGGGAACCATATGGGACGCAGTGAACCCGGGTCGGCTGCATGCAAGGCAAACACCCTACTGGCTGGACTATCGCTCCAGCCCAATATACAGCCTCTTTTTTGAGCATATATGCTTCTACAGTGTATCTGTGAAAGAGCTATATAAGTGTATAAGTACTGTTAACTGAATACAAGGCCCAAATCAGTAGCAAAGAATTTGAACAAATTTCCCAAAGATCTCCAGCTTAGATCTCTCCAAATAGCTCAAATCCATTGAATTGATTAGGAGCTGTATTTGTGTAAGAAGAAAATCAGAATTTTTTTTCTGCTAATTTTGTAGCTATATCAATGTAACTGACGTTTGAAGTAAAGTAGGCAGGGCATTTTAGAAGAATAAGCTCAATAATTTTTTAGTAAGTTGATATATTTTAAATTATTTGCATAATCTTATTTGTCCCATTCAAACACCATATAGAACAAGAACAAAAGAGACTGATTTATTAGACATATGCCAGGTTGAGAATTTTCTCAGAATTTCTTGGTTAGACTGTGAGAAGAACACAAATTTATCTAAGTATGCTGAACAATGCTTTAGGGCATACTTAGGAAAGATGCTATTAAAAAAAAGCTTTATTGCATCACACACATGGAACCAGATTCTCCCTCTTATGGGTTGTAGCCAGCATGAAGTTCACACTACATTAATTTGCACTTGTCGATAAATATGCCTTTGCAAGTATTTTTTAAGATGTTTGAAAGTGTATTCTGTCTCCTCAAGTAGAATATAAACTCCCTAAGGGCAGGGCCTGGGGCTTCTAATTCTCCTAGTGTCTATTATTATTGGTCTGGATAAGCCAAGCCCTCTATCACTGCTAGTCTGAGTGAGTAGCCTGGAAAGGAATGTGCTAGGCCTCCAGCACTGAAACAGGGTGTGAACAAACACTGGAGAGGATCTCTGTCATCACCAGGACCAAGTGATTACATGTGCTAACGGCATGTTCAAGTGGCCCTTCTCCCAGTCATTTTTTTGGAGATAGAAGTGAGACTGCAGGTGATAGTTGGATAAGTCTCTTAAGTCTAGCTCTGAAGAACTCATCCAATATCGCAACAATTTCCTCAAAAGGTTTTGAATAGGAGGAAGAAAGAAACAGAAAATGGAGTTGAACAGGAATTGAATATGTAGGTGCTAAACTATAAGCAAAAAAAAAAAAAAAAAAGACTACTAAAAAAGACTAGCCACTTTAACAAATATAACAAAAACATTTTTTAGGACATTTTCTGAATCAAATAGAAGACAGTGGACCTCAGTGGTTTATTAGATTTTAAATAAATCACACTGCTGCTGCTGTTGAAAACTAGAAATTTCAGAGGAAGTTCCTTGGCCTGTCACACTAAATTCTTTTACTTTTTGTTAGGAAATTCTTATTTCAGGATATTGAGATTTGCAGTTGTTTTGATTACTTTATAGTGTTCTTATTCTTCCCATACTGATGATCAAGAACACATATTTATTTTCTCCTTAAATTATTATGTCAAGTCCTTGAAGATAGAGAGGCCAAGTCTAAGTATTCTCTAAAGAAAAAGATACAATTACTCAACTTTTCATTGTTTTTATTTTTTCTGGACTGAGAGAGAACTCAGTTTTAGACCTTGCAGGACTTCCATTACTCTTTACACAGTCAAACAAAATAGACACAGTTCTCATAACCATTATCCAATCAAACCTCAGTAATTCCAATAATGGGCCTAGAGCAATAGCATATAGAACATTAGGATGTTTGCCTTTCACTCAGCCAACCCAGGTTCAATCACAGGCATCCCATATCATCCCCCGAGCACCTCCAGGAGTAATTCCTTAGTGTAGAGTGACGACTAACCCCTGAGCATTGGCGGTGTGACTCAAAAAAGCAAAAATAATAATAACAATAATAATTCCAATAACAATACAGTACATATTTAAAGTTAGAATTAAGTTGCTGAATCATATTGGTACAAAGATAAGCAACTTCCAAATCCTTTTAGTCCTAGTACATTCTTCTCTAAACATTATATCTGATCAGCCTCTTTAGATAGCTTTGAACCTCAGTGTTTTCTGCCAAAGTATCAAAGCTATATTTTACATAAGACACGTAAGGAAATTTTATCTCTAAAATGTACCTAAAATTATAATATCACATAATATTGTAAACTAATTGTTTCAATAAAGTGTAGGAAAGATAATATCAAATAATTTTTGTATTTTTATCCCTGCACAAACCATTATTAAGACATGTGCCACTAATAATAGTGCACTATAACCAACCATACCTGGCAATAATATTTGATGATCAAGAGGCAAGGGGTGTGGCCCTTTTTAGCAGTATAGCAAAAAATACTTTTGCTAAAATATAGCAAAAATATAGTGCAAAGTATTCTAAGCCCTTTAAATTACAAATGATTCTTCAAAGGGAAAAACCCACATTTTAATAATAAAAACATATAGTTGTATTTCTGTAATTAGGATAGGGGCTAGCAAACTTTCTGCTAAGTTTTATATATTCAACATTTAGCCTTTGTGGTCTATGTGGTCTCTGCTACCTTTTTCCTGCCTTTATAGTAAGAAACATCCAGACAAGAAACTGCATAATTATGTGTTCAAATGAAATGTTGTTTCTAACATGCAGTGAGCAGATTGACTTGACCCACGGTCTGCAGTGGGCTAGCCTGCTTTAATAGGCAGTATGGCTATGTTAAAGCAGCGTGCATGTCTGCATGTGTGAGATTGTATATGTGCACCAGCAAATTTCTGAGTGCCTATTGCTATAGGAGGGAGTCTTCATAAGCTATCACGGTGGTCAAAAAGTTTCTTGTGTTGAGATGGGCTTTGAGCTTGCTCTGTGGTTAATGACTTAAAATTCCTAATGAAATTTATTCCACTTACACTGGAATAAGTGAAGTCTGATGGAACAATTGAGCCTAGCTCACATGGATAGTTTTGTTTCTCCTGCCTTATGGCAGTTTGAGGATAGTTGTGAAACACTTATTCCCTCCAGTTTCCTCTTCTGGGACCATGATAGGGGAAATCAGATCATGGCACTATGAAAGAGGGATTAGCTCATGTTCTGTTATCCTTTGGCCCTAACAAGAGTTTAGATGTAAGCCCTTGAAAGTTTGGGTGAGTGAATATAGCCAATTCAGATCTCAGGGGAAGTTGTGAAGATGACCATCCTTACCCCAAACTTGCTACATCAGGAGAGTTAGTGAGGGGCTCTGCCCATCCTGATCCAGGTACCACATCTGTACCCCCTGTTGAGATTACGGTCTCTAAGGCTCACCTTCACTTAAACGACTGCATCCAACAGAGAAGACTGGCACACTCCCACACTAGTACCCACTTGTGGGTCTTGTAACTGTCAGTAGAGAGAACCCTGAAGCTATGGGGACATGTGCACATCTAGTCACAGAGCAGCTATAGGGTACGAAATTCTTTTTTTTTAATTTTTAATTTTTTTTTTTTTTACAATTACAAAGATATGCAATTAAAAAGTTCATATTTGGGTTTTGGTCATACAGTGCTCCAGCACCCATCCCGCCACCAGTGCCCATCTCCCACCACCAATGTCCCCAGTTTCCCTCCCCTCCCCCCCAGCCCTCATCCATGGCAGGTTCTTTATTTCTTCCCCTTTCTCTCTCTTTCTCTTTTCCTTCCCTTCCAGACTATGGATTACAGAACATACATTAAAGGGTCGTCATGTGCATCTTTGGGGCACGAAATTCTTCAATGAGTATTCTTGTACTGGAGAGATCCCATTGTTGAACTACAAATTAAGAAAAAATTATGCAGACAAGAGGAAGACTTGCATGTGACTCACCACAGATAGAATCTCTGGCACCATCTTTGGTCCCTCGAGCACCAGCAGGGATCACTCTTGAGCCTAAAATTTAAAAAAAATATAACCAAAAAAAACTTCCTGTAAGAAAATGAGACTGTGGAAGAAAAGACAAATGCTTTCCTTTAGTATCATTTCCCCTCTGCTATATTCTCATTTTGCACTGGACCCAAAGTGAAACTGACAAAGGAAATTTGAGTTACATATCACTCATTATGAGATCAGCTGATCTTTCTAATATTAGAACTTCCACAAATTTGTAAATAATCAATGTAATAGCTCTGGAGCTACATATTTTTCAGCATCTGGTCTAAGGCTTTCATGGTTGAGTTGCTACATAGCAGACATTTTCCTCAAATAGTTTGCCATAGTGGTAATATATATTTCCTAAGAATGGTTATGAAGATACTTTATGACTATAAGCACAATAAAAATGTGTAATTTTCTATAATGCCATAAACAAAAAGTTGAAAATTTCCAAGATTTCTAACCTGGAAATAATAAGAAAGAAAATAATACTATATGATATTTAATGTAACCATCTCCTGATTTGAAAAAAAGCAACTTCAAAACAAACACCGTTGAGATGATAAAAAAATTAAGCATGTATTGGGTATTATATGCCATTTAAAAATGAGTTAACTTTGTTCAGAATTGTGATGACAACGTTTTTGGATATGAGTGTTTTTTGGTTTGTTTGTTTTAATGTGCTACATTCTGTGGTGCTCAGAGTATTTGTTCCTTGCTCTGCACTCAAGGATCATGCTGGAAATGCCTGGGATACTATAAGCAGTGAGAGGGATTGAATAAGAGCCATCAACATTCAATGCAAGTGCCTAAACCTCATCTATCTCCCGAGCCCTCAGGAGAGATTATTTTTCTTTTTCTCTTTTTGGGTCACACTTGGCAATGCTCAGGGGGTATTCCTAGTTCTGCACTCAGGATTTATTCCTGGTGGTGCTCAGGGGACCATATGGGATGCCGTGGGAATCTAACCTGGGTTGGCCATGTGCAAGGCAAATGCCCTACCCACTGTGCTATCACTCCAGTCCCATCCTCAGGACATAAAGTTATAAAATATGCATATATATGCATGTATGTTTATATATGTATTTACATATATATTCTTCATAATGCACACTGTATATCTATCTGTGAAGTAACAATGTCTGAAAATGCTTTTTTTTTTTTTTTTGCTTTTTGGGTCACACCTAGAAATGCTCAGGGGTTTCTCCTGGCTCTGCACTCAGGAATTACTCCTGGCAGTGCTCGGGGGACCATATGGGATGCTGGGGATCGAACCCTGGCGGCATGGGCCGGCCGTGTGCAAGGCAAACGCCCTACCCGCTGGGCTATCGCTCTGGCCCCCTGAAAATGCTTTAAATAGCAAATAAGAGATGAAAAAATGATGAAAAAGGATGACAAATAAGATGAAATGAAGATAAAAATTGATCAAACCTGAGTTTGAAACTAGTGGAAAGACTAATAATTAATGATAATATTCTCTTTATCATTTTCTATTTGTATTCCTGTAATAGTGTTTATATATGTGTGTGCATAACTTTTTGTCTAAAAACGTCTGATAAAAATCACTACACTGATTTTTAATTCTCCTCTATAATATTATCTTGGTTTCTTTTGTTTTTTACTGTAAGAAGTTTCCTCTGAGACTGACAGGTGCTCTCTGAGCTGAAGAGAGACAAAATTGATGGAAAGATAATCCACCCATTGGTTTCTAACATAAAAAATGAAAAGAAGAGTGGGCTGGAGAGATAGCCCAGAGGGTAGGGCATTTGCCTTGCACGAGGCCGGCCTATGCCGGCTCGGGTTCGATCCCCGGCGTCCCATATGGTCCCCTGAGCACCGCCAGGAGTAATTCCTGAGTGCAGAGCCAGGGGGTAACCCCGAGCATCACTGGGTGTGACCCAAAAAGAACAAAAAAGAGTAAAAAAATATGAAAAGAAGAATGTGGGAAAAAGAGACGGCCATCTCTTAATCTTTCCTTCTGATTATGCCAGAGTAACGCTGGGGTCATAAGGAAACCATTTTGATGGTCAACCATTTGCCCTACTCTGTTTGCATCAGTAAAGCTCTTGTTCTCACCACATTCCAATGTCACAGACTCTCACCTATTTTAAAAATATATCAAGAGGTCAGATTCACAAAAACAGAAGGAAAAAAAAAAGACTATATTTTTTTTTAAGAATACCTTGCTTGTAAAGTTACAAAAAGCCTTTTTGTTATTCTGATTTATGTGGTATATCACATTTTTCTTTTAGTTTATAGGCATTTCAAACGAATGCTCAGCTTGCCCAGTTTCAAAAGTTAAATGTAAATTTTTCTCAAGTGCAAATGGTGGGTCAAGCAAAATAGCTTTAGGTTTTACAGACAAAAGATTGGGTCATGGCTCAAAAACCGAAGAACAATTGCTATATTGTACTCCAGAACAGTAACAGAATGAGACACCATTACTTTATTTTCAGAAAAAGTCTGCAGTTACCAAAGTGCCTATAAAATTTCTTCTCATTTGTTTAAGAAAAAAAAGATAAGGACCACATTCTATTACAAACATTTTGTAACTTTATGACCAAGGACACAACTTTTCTAAAGCCAATGATAAAAGCCCTTTTGAAAATCATTAATGTTTTGCTATCAAGAAATATTTGTAAATGAGAGAATTCTATAATTTTGGCAGGTACACTGGTTATTTACATAAGTTAGAGAACCAAAATTCAAATATATATGAACAATCATGTGATAATACATTTTAATTATCTATAAAACTATTTTTTTTCTAGAACATTATAATATAATCCAAGGCCTTACATTCTGATGTTTTTCCAGTTAGTACAAAAATATTATACTTATAGATGGTATAAGAGTAAAACAGGTATATAATAATAGTACTACTCTTTAAAAGCAAAGATCAGGATATACCAAGTAAGAAAAGTTCTCTGGGTTGTTAGTTGGTCTCTAATAGAAAGGCTTTTCAATTCCACTATCAGGCACGCCCCCCAACTGGATGGAAACAAATAGTTTCATTATTTCTACAAGTTAACGATGAATAAATTTGCAGAAACTTAAGTAGTTATAACATATTTAATCTAGTGATTGATGTGAAACAGAATTTGGTTTTGATTCATTTAAATTTTAATTTAATGCAAGTATTTCAGGTATAAGTTTAAAAACCTTTCATTCTACGTTTTATTATCATTTTCATTTCAATACTTTTCCCCACTGCTTTACATAGTTTGCATGAAGTAGATTGGGACACGTATTCTGAAAGATAAAATATAATGAAAAATACAATATAAAGTTTGAATAATGAATATATTGCTAAAACATTTACTGAGTACCTACTTTTAATTTGTGGCACTTCAAGATTATGGCATTTCAAAATATAGACACTGCATCTTATTTCAATTCAATAGATTGATCAATTTCCTTTTCTTTATCAATTTCCTTTTATTAAACATAAAAGAGAGACGTCTGTGTTATGAACTATCACATAAAATACGGAAAAGGTCAGCTTCCTCTCACTGCCTTTCTAAAAACTTTATTGATGTTGCCAATTAAAATTGGAGTATGTACATAATCTCAACAGACATAGCGAGGATAAAACATCTGTTCAGACTGAAATCGAAGTAAGTTGCCTTCTTTTCTGCTAATATTTCTAATTTCACTGTATTTAGGCTTCCTGAGCAAAATTATTCACGGTTATCTTAGTTAAACTGGTTTTACTCTGCCAACAATCAATTTGATTGACATATTTACATATCAACTCATCTCATCTTACAAATTTTAAACTTTTTTCATTTAAAATTGGATTCAATTTGGCATCTTTCAAGAACTTTATGTACGTATATTTTAGGTTCAAACTGTGGATTAGAACATGCTTTTTTTTACTTTAGTAAGTAATAGATACACATATCCAAATGTATATTTATGACCTGTCAAAAATGGAATTTTATATGCATGCAGTTATATTCTCACAATTTCATCTGAAAGGTGATAATTTTAGGCAACTATAAATGAAATTCTTTTAATAGAATAAACTGGATCGTTCCATTAGTTTAGAAACAATAAAATATAAATAAATGATTTAGGCATAAAATCACATCAACTTCAGAAAAAGCATTAGGTGATCTTTAATCACTGTAGTTACACATTGTTCCAGTCATCTCTTACCTGACTTTTAATATCAAGGTCCCTTTTAGATTTTCTTCTGTACTCTGCTCCTTTTCTGCTTCATCCTGCTGCATGTTGGTTTTATTCAGTTGATAGAGCATTTCCCCACACACCTGTTAGATTATAAAAACTAGATCAATAGCTCGATCTGCAGGGTGCCGTCTGCAACTAGATCATTTGGTGCCCTCTAGAGGTAATATAATAAAATACAACAGCACTTTTTAAAAATTGACATTTTCCTATTAAAGTTATTTGTCCTATTCCTATCTCAGTCTATTTCATCCCATCCCATAAAATATTCAATATATTCTCAAAACATATAAGCAATATAAAATTTCTCAAAAATTTCAAATTTTCAATAAAAATACATAAGAAACGTAAGCAATGCTCCAAGACATTTACACTATTTACACAATTTACACTATTATATAAAATAATAGTGTAAATTCCATATTATCACCAAAAATAGCAATTATCTCAAATCTGACTGGGTAAAATATTAATTAAAATAATCAACACATATTATTTGTGGTAGTTATAAAATTTTAATTTGAAAATCTTTAATGAGGTAATGTAATTTAAATACTGCTAATGGTGGTTTCACATGTACATCATTCATTACATACCACACAAAACAACAGAGTATCTACCACTCTCCACCAAGTTCCTGGAGCTCTCTTCCGTTCAATACCCCCTTCCCTCACAAACTCAGTTCTGTGAACCAATTCTCCAGTTCTCTTGAGTTTGACCATTTGTTGTCCCCTTGCCATGTGTCTTTAAATACCACATATAAGGGAAACAATTTTGCATCTATCTCTTTCTTTCTAACTTACTTCAGTCAGCTTGTAAACCTTCATATAGTGAAAAAATGCATAAATTTTTTGCAGTTTCTTTGAGATTCATAATAAGCAGTTCATTGTGTATTTATTGACTTATTGATCTATTCATCCATAGTTGGATGTTTGTGTTGTTTCCATATTTGGCTATTGTACTAAGTGCTTCAATGAACCTAGGTATCACTTATATCACTTGTCTTCCCGTTGTTCTTCGATTTGCTCAAGTGGGCACCAGTAATATCTCCATATGTCCTGTCACATGTTAGTGCAGTCCAAGGGCATCCATCGTCCCAGGAATATGAAGAGCCTCAAACCATTCCTTCAGGTCATGGGAATGAGGTCTATAATTGTTACTGTTTTTTGGCATATCAAATACTACACAGGTAGCTTGCCAGGCTCTGCCTGTGGGGAACCTAGGTAAATATACTTTAAATATTAGATTTGTTTAGTGTTGGGGATAGATTCCAAGGAGTATCATTGGGTTGCATAAGAAATATATTCTTGATTTTCTGAGAAATCTCCATATTGTTTTCCATAGAGGTTAGGGCAGATGACATTCACACCGACAGTGAACAAGGGCTCCTTTCTCAGTACAAAACCACCAACACTTTCTGTTTCGAGATATGCTGATATTCTCACTGATAGGAAATGTCTCATTTTTTAAAAAACTTTTATTATATCACCATGAGATAGGCAATTGCAAAGCTGTTCATGATTGGGTTGCATTCATCCAGTGTTCCAGCACCCATCCCTCCACCAATGAACATTCCCCAATAGCAATGTGCCACATTTCCTTCACACACACACACACACACACACACACACACACAAGAGTCTGCCTCTATGGCAGGCACTCTTTAGCTTTTTCTCTTCTTTTGCACATTCTGGCTTGCAATCAGACACTGAATGATTATCATATATATATATATATATATATATATATCCCTGGATCCATTTTAATATTCAGTTCTAATCTAGCATTACTGTAAACAGGTCCCTTGACTTCATACTGCCCCCCAAAATATATGTGGTAGAATCAATGATTGACAAGTCCTCCTGGCCCATGTTTTGCTGGCCTTGAATATTAGTCTCATATTGTCACTTGATTACTTGACATCCCATTATTCATCGATTTGCTCTAGTGGGGGCCAGTAATATTTCCATTTGACCCTATCACGTGCCAGTGTAGCCCAATGACATCTGCTTGCTTCAGGAATATGAAGAGCCTCAATCCGTTCGTTCAGGATCTTGACAAAGAAACCTGACCATCTTGTAGGTGGGCGGCCATGTGATCTTTTGACATCCCTTGGGATCCAGTCGGTAATGGCTCTAGTCCAGCTGTTGTCTCCAATCGCATTACATGTCCAGCCCATCTGATTTTCTATGCCTTGGCAAACGAGACAGCATCCCTGACTCAGAGACAGCGACGGAGGTCAGAGATCCGGATTCCTTCTTTCACTTGAGTGAGGCGTGATATTCCAAGCATAGCTCTTTTGATTCCTCTTTGGGAGACCCGAATAGCATTCTCATCCTTCTTTCGTAGGGCCCAGGATCTCTGAGGTGTATGTTAATGCAGGGAGAATGGTGGAGTTGAAGAGATGTGCCCGGAGCCGGAGGTTCTTTGTCTTTTTAGCTATTTCTTCGATGCTTTTGAAGGCATTCCACGCTGCTCTCTTCCTCCTGTGCAGCTCAGGTTTTAGGTCATTCATCATGTTGAGTTCTCGATCTAGGTACACATAACTGCTGCATTCAGAGATGTTTGTTCCATTGAGAGTGAGTGGGGCTTCTGGAACTAGTTCTTTTTTGCATGAACAGTTTTGTTGAGGCTCAGCTGTAGACCTATCTTTTCTCGGTCAAAGTCAGCCAACATTTGTGCCTCTTGGCTAATGTTTGGTGTTATTAGAACAATTATCAGTGAAGCGGAGGTGGTGTAGTTCCAACCACCTATCATCACTCCCATTCCTTCCCATTCTAATTGTGGCATGATGTTCTTGCGTGGTGGCACTTAAGAGTTTTGGTGAAATGGTATCACCCCGCTGAACCCCTCTTTTTGACATCAATGATCACTTCTTTGTAGAATGGTGAGATCCTGGGGGTGAATCCGTAATACAGCTCACAAAGTATCTTGATATATTGAGTTTGAACACCCTGTTTGGCTAGGGCTTCGATGACCACTTCAGTCTCCACAGAATCAAAGGCTTTCTTTAAATCAATTAACAGAGACAGAGTGGCATCTTGTACTCCCTACAAACCTCAATGAGCTTAGTTACCTTGTGGATATGGTCGATTTTGCTGAATCCTTTTTGGAAGCCAGCTTGCTCGCATTGTCTTCCTTCATTTAATGTTCTGCCAATCCTGTTTAGGATGACTTGAGTGAACAGCTTGTAGATGACAGACAACAGGCAGATGGGACGATAGTTGCCAATGTAATGGATGTCTCCCTTCTTGAACAGTAGAACTGTCCTGCTGGTTTTCCATTGGGAGGCACCTTGCATTCAGACAGGTAGCGTGTGAAGAGTCGAGCCAGTGTATTGATGACTACTGAAGGCAGATTCTTCAGGTGTTCAGGTCTGACTTTGTCTGGGCCTGATTCTGTTCCCTTCTTTACCGATGAAATGGCATATCGAATTTCAGAATGGAGAATGTTGGGAATGACACATCCATTCTGCGGAATTTGGTATGTGGGCAGGTGGACGTGGCTATCAAAGAGATATGAGTAGAAGTCATGGATAATCTTCTCCATTGCCTTTCTGGAAGATGTGATAGATCCATTAGGACATTGAGGGGAGTCATCTTGTTCTTATAGTTGGCAAAGGACAGGCGGGCATTGCGAATGCTGTTTCCCCAAAGGCTTCTGCTAGATCTTCCAGTATTTCTGCTCTTATCTCTTTGAGGTCTTCCTTTATCGCTTCTCTGCACTGGTTTGCAAGCTTGGATGTTAGCATTTGGTCGCCTGAGGCTCACGCCTTGCCACGTTGGCAAATGAAGTCGAGAGTTTTGAAGACAGGCATCCTTTTGTGGCTTTTTCTCTCTCGGCATTTTTCACACAATCATGGAGGTGCTGAACCAGTAGGTTGTATTCTTCATCAATGTCATCAATTATGGTATCTTCCCATGCCAAAGAGTTCCCAGTTTGTGGTTGTTCTGGGAGTTCTCTTCCTAAACTTTGCAGCCTTTTCTCCCCATTGTGTGAAATAGAATTTTGTACTAAGGAGATGTTGGTCCAATCCTGTTTGGAATTTTGAGACTACAGCAACATCGGTCAGGCAAAACCGTCGATTGAAGATGATGTGGTCAATTTCATTGTGGAACTGTCCACCAGGGAATTCCCATGTGGTATGTTTCGATTCAGCCTTCTGGAACTGTTTCCATAAATGATCTTGGTGGACATAATGAACTCAGATGGTCTCTCACCCTGTTCATTCCATTCTAGGCCATCGGTCCTGATGTGCAGTTCTTCGGCCAATCTTCTCGGGCCTATCTTGGCATTAAAATCACTGACTATGATCTTGTAGTTGCACGTACACTGGCAACAGAAGCATATATCAAGGACCTGACGGTGCAAGTGCAAAAGATCAAGTATGACATCATTGGTCTGACTGAGACGAGGAGGCGGTAATTGCATCATGCTGTTTTGACACCACATGTTCCTTGGAACATGTGATGAAAGAGGCGTCTGTGGTGTCAGTGTCCTTGTCAACACGAACATGGCCGCGAACATTGATTAATTTGAATACCTAACAAACCCGATAGAACGATTACACTTGAAGAGATGTGGCCCACTGCCAGCAGTTTATACCTTCATTTTCTATGCACCAACATCCACATACAAGGAAGAAGAAATTGAGAAATTCTACATAGAACTGGAGGAGTTCTATAAAAAATCACACCTTCTCTATTATATTTTCTTTAAAATTCATCAATGAATGTTGTCATTCATTATCTGTCCCTTCTCCTTCTGACTGATTTCACTCAGCATGAAACTCTTGAGGTCCATCCATTTATAGACAAATTTCATGACTTCATTTCTCCTAACAACTGCATAGTATTCTGTTGTGTAGATGTACAACAGTTCCTTTATCCAGTCAATTATTCTTGGGCACTCAATTATTTCAAGAATCTGTCTATTGTGAATAGTGCTGCAATAAAAATAGAATTGCTGCTGGTGTTTCTGCTGTGAATTTTTGGGATCCCTAGGTTATATTCCCTGGCATTCCCAGGTCAAAGCAATGGGAGCTCATTATTGAGTTTTGGAGGAATGTTCATATTGTTTTCCAAAAACATTGGACAAGTGAGCATTCCCACCAAGAAATGAATGAGAGTCCCTTTCTCCCTGCATCCACACCAGCACTGGTTTTTTCTTGCTCTTTTAGAAGTGTGCCAGTCTTTGTGGCATTAAAGCGATATCTCATTGTTGTTTTGATTTGCATCTCCCTGATAATTAGTGATGAAGAACATTTTATATGCATATTCGACATTTGAATTTCTTCTTTGAGGACATTTCTGTTTATTTCTTCTCCCCATTTTTTGATGGGGTTGATTATTTTTCTAGTAAAGCTCTACCAGTGCCTTATGTATCTTGGATAGTAACCACTTAAATGATGGGTCTTAGGTAAATATTCTTTCCCAATCAATACACTGTCTTTTTATCTTGGTCACCACTTCTTTTAGGTGCAGAAGTTTCATGCAGTCCCTTTTGTTTATGTTTGCTTCCATTTGCTTTGTCAGCTGTTTGATCTTTGAAGATGCCTTCAGTGTAAATATCATGGAGTATTTTGCCTATGTTTTTTCTATGTACCTTATGGATTCGTAAGATCTTTAACCCATTTTGATCTGATTTTTATGCATGGCATTAGAAAGGGGTCTGGCTTCATTTTCTTACATGTAGCTGATAGGTTTTCCAGCACTACTGGTTGAAGAGACTTTCACACTTCATATTTTTTTGCTCCTCTATCAAAAATAAAGTGATCACATATTTGACAGTATGTGTCAAGATATTAAACTCAATTACACAGGGCTACAGGTCTTTCTTTATTGCAATACTACGCTGTTTTAATTACTACAGCTTTGTAGTACAGTTTGAACTTGGGAAGTTGATACCTCCCATCTTTGTTTTCCCAAGGATTGCTTTAGCTACTTGAGGGGTTATTGTTCTACACAAATTTCAGGAGTGTTTGATCAATTTATTTGAAAAATTTCATGGATATGCTTATGGAGACCGCATGAAATCTCTAATAATTTAGGGAGTTTTGCAATTTTAACAATGTCAATTCTCCCTATCCATAAGCAGGGTATGTGTCTCCATTTCTTCTAGATCACTGGATCACTTGATCACTTGACATCCCTTTATTCATCAATTTGCTTGATCTGGCCCCATTTAAATTTCTATTTGACCCTATCACATGCCAGTGTAGCCCAATCACATCTGATTGCTTCAGGAATATGAAAAGCCTCAAACTGTTTATTCAGGGTATTAACGGAAGAAGCCTGACCATCTTTTAGGTGGGCGGCCCCATGATCTTTTAACATCCTGTGGGATCCAGTCAATAATGACTCTACTCCAGCAGTCGTCTCCAAATTGAATTACATATCCAGCCCATCTGATTTTCGATACCTTGACAAACGAGACAGCATCCTTGACTCTGGATCGTTGATGGAGATCGGAACCCAGATTGCTTTTTCTCACTTGAGTAAGGCGTGATATTCCAAACATAGCTTTCGATCTCTTTTGATTCCTCTTTGGGAGACCCGAATAGATTCTCATACTGCTTTAGTAGGGCCCAGGTCTCTGAGGCATACGCTAATTCAGGGAGAAAGGTGGCTTGAAGAGATGTGTCCAGAGCCGGAGGTTCTTTGTCCTTTTAGCTATTTCTTCAATGCTCTTGTTGGCACTATATGCCTCTCTCTTCCTTCTGTGAAGCTCAGGTTTTAGGTGGTTCATCATGTTGAGGTCTCAACCTCAGTGCACATAACTGCTGCATTCAGGGATCTTTGTTCTGTTGAGAGTGAATGGGGCCTCTGGAACTAGTTCATTTTTCATGAACAGTTTTGTTGAGATTCAGCTGTAGACCTATCTTTCCAAATTCTCGGTTGAAGTCAGTCAGGGTTTTGCTGCTTGGCTAATGTTTGGTGTTATAAGAACAAAGTCGATGATGATGATGATGATGATGATGATGATGATGATGATGATGATGATGATGATGATGATGATGTCATGAACTGCTCATCGAGTTCCACCCTGCAGCAGTTTTTTTTTCAATCTGGCCCAGGTATGCTGAACCAGAGGCTTACAGACATGGGGCAGAGCTGCTACTTGCTCTTCCTGTGCCCAGCTGCTCACAACGCACCCGGGAGGGGATGGCGGGTTCTAGCCCTGGCTCGACACCCCAGCAGAGCTGTACAATAAGCCAGATGACCCCCACTCCATTGGGTACCATTTCCCACATCCGGACTTCCCTCTCGTCAGAACTCCACCCAGCGACAGCCTATCACAGCCTGTCTCTCGCAGCCACTTGTGGCCACGCGGTTCATCTATAAATGCTATATTTAGCGGTGTCTACAAAGGTATGCCACCCTCATGGCAAGCCTGGCAAGCTACCCTGTTTTATTTGATATGCCAAATACCAGTAACAATTATATTAGTTCATTCCCATGACCTAATATAATGGTTTGAGGCTCCTTATGTTCCTAGCAAATAGATACCCTTGGGCTCTACTAACATGAAACAAGACATATGGAGATATTACTGGTGTCCTCTCTAGCAAATAGATGATCAACAGGAGTATAGTGATAGTGATAGAACAATGTCTTCAGCAAAGTGGAGGTTGTGTAGTTGTCGGTCATCTATCTTCACTCCCATTCCTTCCCATTCTAATTGTGGCATGACATTCTTGAGTGTTGCACTGAAGAGTTTCGGAGAAATGGTATCACCCTGCCCAACCCCTCTTTTGACATCAATGATCACTTCTTTGCAGAATTTTGAGATCCTGGTGGTGAATCCGTAATAGAGCTCACGAAGGATCTTGATATCTTGGGTTTGAACGCCCTGTTTGGCTAGGGCTTTGATGACTGCTTTGGTCTCCACATAATAAAAGGCTTTGTTTAAATCAATGAACGTGAGACAGAGCGGCATCTTGAACTCCCTACAAACCTTACTGAGCTTGATGAGCTTGGTTACTGTGTGGATATGGTCAATTGTGCTGAATCCTTTTCAGAAGCCAGCTTGCTCGCATGGTTGTCCTTCATTTAATGTTCTGCCAATCCTGTTCAGGATGACTTGAGTGGACAACAGGCAGATTGGGCTATAGTTGCCAATGTCGTGGATGTCTCCTTTCTTGAACAGTGGAACTGTCCTGCTGGTTTTCCACTGGGAGGGCACCTATGTTAAGACAGGTAGTGTGTGAAGAGCCGAGCCAATGTATTGATGAGTATTGAAGGCAGATTCTTCAGGTGTTCAGGTCTGACTTTGTTTGGGCTCGGTGCTGTTCACTTCTTTACCAATGAAATAGCATGTCGGATTTCAGAAGGGAGAATGGTGGGAATGACATATCCATCCTGCGGAATTTGGTATGTGGGCAGGTGGACGTGGCTATCAAAGAGATCCAAATAGAAATCATGGATACTATTGCCTTTCTGGAAGATGTGATCAATACATCAGGACATTGGAGGAGTCATCTTGGTCTTATAGTTGGGAAATGACAGGCAGCCATTGCAAATGCTTCTTCCGGCTTCTTTGCATCAGCCAACATTTCTGCTCTTCTCTGAGGTCTTCCTTTATCGCTTTTCTACACTGCTTTGTGAGATTGCACATTAGCACTTGGTTGTCTGAGTCTCGCACCTTGCCAGGTTGGCAAATAAGTTCGATAGTTTTGAAGACAGGCTCCTTTTTCTTTCTCTCTCTCAGTATTATTCGCACAATCATGGAGGTGCTGAACCAGTCAGTTGTATTCTTTATCAATGTCATCAATGATGGTATCTTCCCATGCTGCCACAATGGTTCCAAAGAGTTCCCAGTTGGAGGTCATTCTGGGAGCTCTCTTCTTAAACTTTGCAGCCTTTTATCCCCATTGCTACAAGTAGAATTTTGCATGAAGAAGATGGAGGTCCGATCATGTTTGGAATTTTGGGACACCGAGTTGGAGGGACGACGAGCTCCTGGATATATTGCAGTCAAATACTACAAAGTTAGATGCATATACACCAGGCAGAGCAGCTACCAGCTCTCCCCGTTGAACCCTATGCACTCCACTGACCACGAGAGCAACTTCTGACCCGAGTCCACCATCCCAATAGAGCCTCAGAAGAACACAGAGGAACCTCCACACCATGCTGCCAGCAATCTTCATCATCCACACCCGTAACTCGTCAGATCTCCACCCAAGTAATTAAGCCAATCTCTAGCCCTGCTTGTCAGAGACCCAGCCTACAGAGACCCACCCTTCAGAGACCCACCCTTCAGAGGAAAGTATTTCAAGCCCAGGAATGCTTGAACCACAGACACAGATACACCAGGCAGAGCAGGTACCAGCCCTCCCCATTGCCACAGCCAGTCTGCGGCCATGCGATTTATCTCCAAATTATCATGAATAAGCTATCCCGCCCCTCTCAGAGAGCCTGGCAAGCTACTGAGAGTATATCACCCTCACAGCAGAGCCTGGCAAGTTGTCCGATATGTATTCAATATGCCAAAACCAGTAATAACAATGTTTATTTTCCTGACCCTGAAAGCGCCCTAAATATGGCAGCACTAAGAAGGACGAACAAGGAGTGCCTGATAAAATTTCAGGGTCAAACTAGGTTGCCAAAATGAAGAACTAAAATGACTGTCTGTACTTTCAATGAATGTATGCTGGCATTGGAAGCGTATATTGTGAACCTGATGGCGCAAGTGCGAAAGATTAAGTATGACATCATTGGTCTGATGAGACGAGGAGGTGTCAATCGCATCACACTGTTTTTTGACACCAGAGAACTGTCAGAACATGTGACAAAAGAGGCATCGGTGGTGTTGGTATCCTTGTCAACATGAACCTTGCCGTGAGCATTCATTTGAATGCCTAACAAACTGGATAGGATGATTACACTTGAAGAGATATGGCCCACTGCCAGAAGTTTCTATTTTCATTGTCTGCACCAACATCCACATATAAGGAAGAAGGACTTGAGAAATTCTACATGGAATTGGAGGAGTTCTATAATAAAGAGGATCACACCTTCTACAAGATCATAGTCGGTGATTTTAATGCCAAGATGGGACTGAGAAGATCGGCCTAAGAACTCCACATTGGGACCCATGGCCTAGAATGGAAAGAACAAGATGAAAGACTATCTGAGTTCATCATGTTCACCAAGACCATTCATGGGAACTCACAGTTCCAGAAGAATGAATCAAAACGTTGGACATGGGAATCTCTTGGTGGACAGTTCCACAATGAAATTGACCACATCATATTCACTCGAGGGTTTTGCCTGACCGATGTCTCTCCATTTCCTCATGTTCTCTTTTATTTCTTGAAGCAACATTTTGTAGTTTCTTTGTACAGGTACTTTAACGGGAAGACAGTGACAGTGACAGTTAAGCTGATTCTTAGGTACTTGATTTTCTTTGGATCAGTTGTGAATCAGATTGTTTATTTAATATCAATTTCTTCTCTTTTGTTATTTGCATATAGGAAAAACATGGACTTTTGTTATTGCTTTTGCCCCTGACACTCTTCTATAGAAATCTCTTGTTTCTAGGAGCTTTCTGGTAGAGTTTAGAGCTCTCTAAGTATAATATGTCATCTGTAACTAGTGATATCTTGATGTTTTTCCTTTCCTATCTAGATGCCCTTAATACTTTTTTTCCTCCCTGATTGCTATGGAAAGCATTTCCATTACTATATTGAATATAAGTGGTGACAATGGGAAACCTTGTCTTGTCTCCAATCTTAGGGGGGAATGCTTGTGGTAGATGGCTTTGACTATACTGAGGAAAATTCCTTCAAATCCCATTTTGTGGAGAGTTTTTATCATGAAGTGTGTGACCTTGTCAAATGCTTCCTCTGCATCTATTGATATGATATATACTGTTTTTAATTTTTTGTTTTATCAATATATTGTATTATATTGATTGACTTATGAATGTTAAATCATTGTTGCACCCCTATTGTTGTTTGGTCATACTGTATGATCTTTTTTTTTTATCTCATTGCTAATATTTTGTTGAAGATCTTGGCATCTGTGTTCATCAGGAATATTGGTCTATACTTTTCTTATTTTGTGTGATAGGTATCAGAATGATATGTGTCTCATAGAAACTCTTTGGAAGTGTTTCTGTTTCTTCAATTTCCTGGAAAAGTCTCAAGAGGATTGGCAGGATGTCTTTTTACAGGTTTGGTAGTATTCACTAGTCAATCCATCTGGACCTGGGTTTTATGTTTGGGGAGACTTTGGTTACCCTTTCAATTTCCTCGACAGTGATAGACTTGTTCAGGTATTCCAAGTCTTCTTGGTTCAGCCTGGGGAGGTTATAGAAATCCAGGTATTTGCCCATTTTCTCTAGATTCTCTTGTTTCTTGCATACAGACTCTCAAAGTAATATATGATGACTTTTGAATTTCTGTGATTTCTGTTATGTCCTCCTTTTCATTTATGATTCACTTTATTAGTGTTCTCGCCCTTTCTTTGTGAGTTTTGCAGGTGGTTTGCCTATTTTTTTTATTGAAAGAACCAGCTCTTGTTTTCATTGATCTTTTGGAATTTGGCGGGGTGTTTGGGGGCGGTTCTGGCTTGTTAATTTCTGCTCTTTTATGGGAAAATCTCATTTTTGTTTTGATTTGAGTCTGAGACTCATGATTTCATTATTGCTGACTAAACTTAAAATTGACCTGACAGAGGATCCAGCAATTCTTCTTTAGCGTATCTACTACTACGAAAAAAAAAATACACTCATTCAAAAGGATGTATACATGCCATAATTCATTGCACCACTTGGTACAATAGCTAATATTTGAAATCAACCTAGATGTCTAACAAAAGGTATGTGGATCATGAGCATGTGTATATACACAATGGAATACTACACAGCTGTGAGGAATAATAAAAAGGAAGATAGACTGCTCTAAAATGTCTCTGTGGACTTGAATATGTCCTTCTCCCCCTACACATTCCCTGTTGAATACCCTGATTTTGGAAAACATAACAAGGAATGAAAATAAAAAGTTTGGCTGAAGTGATAGCAGTGGGTAGGGCATCTGCCTTGAATGCAGCCAATCTAGATTCGATCCCCAGCATCCCATATGGTCCCCCAAGGACTGTCAGGAGTAGCTCCTGAGTGGACAGTCAGAAATAATTCCTAGGCATCGCTCGGCATGACCCAAATAGCAAAAAAACATAAAAGAAAAACAAAAACAATGCTCAATGTGAAATCCTAAAGTGTCAGATATCAGATACTCATGTATGTTATAAATCAACTGTAAAATAATCAGACATGGCTTAAACCAGAAAGCATACAAGAATTAACTAGGAATTCTTGTTAATTTTAGGAATCATGGCTTTCTCCAGAAAGGACACAAGAAGTAACTAGGAAAGCTTAAGAGGTAGGCATATGGTACTTTTTGATATGAATTCTATTTTCCATTATCAGAAGTCTACTTTGACCAATACCAGCAGAAAATAGGAGCTTCTCCTTATACTTGGAATTGATTTGAAACCAACATGCACCAGGACTGTTGTTTGTAGCTAGCTTCTGTTTTCCATGATCGTTTCTTATGCACAATCAACTTAATACTGAAGGCTTAATATTGAAATGAGCTTGCTTACATGTGGCTGGCCTGAGTTTAACTCCTGAAGTCCTATATAGTCCCCTGAGCACTGTCAAGAGAGATCCCTGTGCACAGAGCCAGGAGTAATCCCTGAGATCTGACTAGCCCAAAACAATAACAAATTGACCATCACTGGTAAGTGCTCCTACAATAACCTTCGTGCACCTGATCACACACCAACCTTCAGATACCTGGTGTACAGTGCTTAACATAGCAATTTTATCTGTTTTCTCAATAAACTATAACTTCCTCAAGGACATGTTCATCAAGAACCACCCAAATGTTTGATAGATTAATGAATAAACAAAATAAATGACTTTTATGAAGAACTCTATGGATATCAGATTGGAGTTTTATTCTCTGGGTTAGAAATCCAGAAATTTCTAGATCTTAAATCCAGCTTTCTAAATCTTAGATTTAACATTATGATTTTATGTTTGCAGGTAAACTTCACTTTGTTGAACTAGTGACAAAATAAGTTTTTCATTTTACATTTTTATCCACAGTTTTAAAAAGAAAGGTTGAGGCATGAGAGACAGTGCAGTGTGTAAGGAGTGTGTCTTGCACATGGTTGACCCAGGTTCAATGTGATATGGCACTAGTCATCCCCCAATTACTTTTCTTAATGAAGAAAGATTGCTTTACCCTAAGTAAGAATATATAATTTTTATCAATATTAATCCTCTAAAATAAGAACTGACAAAGAGTCCAAATAATATTTCAATTCTACATTATTCACTGACATGGATAAGTTAGTTTTATAATTTCTGTAATTCATTTTTTAATGTAACTGAGATTTTGAAATATATAAAGTTGACATATACTTGAATAATATTCCCAGCATAATATAATTTATAAGACAGATGTAATATGTTTTCTGAGGACAAGAAAATTATACATGTTAACTTATAATTGTTATCTTCTATAACTATTTCTAATAAAAATTATGTTGATTATTAGAAATAAATAGTATGATAAACATATTAACACTGTGGTTTTGAAGGAAATATACAAGCATCTAATTTGTTCATTGTAAATTCCAAATACATTTCTAATCTAAGAACTGTAACAAATCCTTCTCCTTCCATATGATTCCTCCCTCTACCAGCCATCACCTCTTTTTCTCTACCCACTACCTGTCTATGCCCTCCTGTCAACTACTACCCAAGGCCTCCTCTCCTGTTGTCACACCTTCTTTTCCCTCATGCCCACCATCTGGAAGTCAACATTACACTGCAGGAGCTTCTCCATCCACATCTGTTGCAGGGACAGAAGTAACACAGACAGCTGCAACACTGCTGGGTGTCCAGGGTGTTGACATCAGGTAAGTATTTTAAACTTTGACAGGGGCAAGCGAGAGACAAGGGCACACAGGCTGAGAAATTTCTATACTAAAGTAGTCTCCAGTATACTGACAAGATATAAAGCAATTATCCTTATGAAAGATGAAAAAGAATTAAGGATTCCAGCTTATATCAAGAGATAAAACTAAGGAAATGCTTGTTTAGCTAAAGAAGTCCCTGAATTGTAGAGGCAATCAATTTATATATAAACATATGACAAACAAATTATTAACAAGTTAGTGTAATTGTTCAGTGACCATTATTAGTCAATAAAAGTCGTAGCAATTTTTGTTCATTGGGGGATGAATGAAAACCTGTTAAGGTAGAAAGGATCCTCTCTCCTGGAATAAGAAATAGAAAGAAAAGAAATAAAAAGGAAAAAGGAAAGAAAGAAAGAAAAGAAAAGGGAAAGAAAGAAAAGAAAGAAAGGAAGGAAGGAAGGAAGGAAGGAAGGAAGGAAGGAAGGAAGGAAGAAGGAAGGAAGGAAGGAAGGAAGGAAGGAAGGAAGGAAAAAGAAAGAAAGAAAGAAAGAAAGGAAGAAAGGAAGGAAGAAAGGAACAAAGAAAGGAAGGAAGGAAGGAAGGAAGGAAAAGAAAGAAAGAAAGAAAGAAAAAGAAAGAAAGGAAGAAAGGAAGAAAGAAAGGAACAAAGAAAGGAAGGAAGGAAGGAAGAAAGATTGAAAGAAAGATAAAGAAAGAAAGAAAGAAAGAAAGAAAGAAAGAAAGAAAGAAAAAGAAAGAAAAGAAAGAAAGAAAGAAAGAAAGAAAAGAAAGAAAGAAAGAAAGAAAAGAAAGAAAGAGATCTTTAATCCATTTTGATCTGATTTTTTGTGCATGGTGTTAGACACAGGTCCAAATTCATTTTTTATATTGCTGCCCAGTTTTCCCAACACCACTTGTTGAAGAGGCTTTCCTTACTCCATTTTAGATTCATTGCACCTTTATCAAAGATTAAATGATCATGTGTTTGAGGTTGGGTGTCAGGATACTCAATTCTATTCCATAGGTCCACAGGTCTGTTTTTATTCCAATACCATGCTGTTTTAATTACTACTGTCTTGTAGTACAGTTTGAAGTTGCGAAAGGTGATGCCTCCCATCTTCTTTTTCCGAGGATTGCTTTAGCTATCCTTGGGGTTTATTGTTCCATACAAATTTCCGGAGTATTTGGTCAATTTCTTTTGAAGAATGTCATCGGTATCCTCATAGGGACTGCTGGCGTGGATGTGGGGAAAAGGGGACACTCATCCATTGTTGGTGGGAATGCCAGCTGGTACAGCCTTTCTGGAAAACAATATGGACTTTCCTCCAAAGACTAGAAATTGAACTCCCATTTGGCCCAGCCATACCACTCCTGGGAATCTACTCTGGGAAACCAAAAAATACACAGCGGAAACACCATCCCTACTTTTATGTTCATAGCAGCATTATTCACAATAGCCAGAATCTGGAAGCAACCAGAGTGCCCGAAAATCGATGACTGGATAAAGAAGCTTTGGTACATCTACACAATGGAATACTATGCAGCTGTTAGGAAAAAATGAAGTTATAAAATTTGCCTATAAATGGATGGACATGGGGAAGATTATGTTGAGTGAAATTAGCCAAAAGGAGAGAGACAGATACAGAATGACAGCATTTATTTGCATGACATAAATATATATGTACAT
>JAJIBD010009954.1:0-81291 GCA_021461705.1 Cryptotis parvus | reverse complement strand
AGGTGTTCATTCGGAGGCCCCAAGACATTTCCCCCCAAAGCTGCTTAGTGTGTGTATGTTCTCCCTGCATGCCCCTTCACCATGTCCAGCCTCCTGGTCTTCCCAGGACATGGAGGATGTGTCCTTCCTGTCTTGCCCTCAACTTTCACACACGTTTCCTGCGCGGCCTTTCCCGGGTGTAATCCATCTGCCTTCTAAATCCCCTAATTTCCCGCCTCCCTGGCCTGCCTTTGGGGTCCCTTGTCCCACTTCCCCAGATGCCCAGCAAAGGGAGGCAGTTCTGTGCTCAGGGCAGGCGCATGGGCCTGACTCTGCTGTGGAAGGAGAGACCTCGGCCCTGCACCCACCCTCGCATCCTCTCCCCCTCCACCATCACCGCCTCCTGGGACCGGGGGCCACAGGTTGTCCAGTCTGGTATTTCAGGTCTGTAAATCACTTGGGTCGAGGGGACAGGTGCCAGTCTCAGGCTGGTCAGCCAAATGGGCCTTTGGCCCCTCCTCCAAACACCCGGCCCCAGGACGGTCCTGGGCCTCTATATAGGGAGTTACTATGGGAGGGGCTGGGCAGACACTTGGACAGAGAAGGTGAGCAGGGGCCTCTGGGGGGGTCTGGATGGGGCCTGGGGAGCTGGACTGGTCCGAGGCTCAGGAGGGCAAGTGTTTAGCGTGGCCAGCGACTCCTCCACCTGACCCTTAATATCCCTCTGCAAAACGGCCCAAGCAGGTAGGGTGGTCTGTCGCAGAGAATACAGGGCAGCCCCTGGTAGCTGGGGTAGGGCCTGGGACAGGGGTCCCGCCAGGCCCCTCCTAGCCTCATCCTTGCTCCTTTGTCGCAGGCAAGAAATGGCTTCTGCTGAGGTAGAAAAGGGGTCCCCGGTGACGGAGGGGCTGCTGGTCGTGGGCAACATCGTTATTCTGGTAAGACATGCCCTGCCCTGGCCCCAAGCGAGGTGGTGAGGGCTGAGCAGGACAGGGACAGGCTTTCTGGAAGGTGGACGGTCTCTGCTGAAGACCCCAAGTCAGACAGGCCAGATTCTGACCCAAGCGCTGCTTCTCTGCAGCTGAGCAGCCGAAACCAGCCCCATCACCTGTTTCCCGCCTCTAGACTGTGTCTCTCGGTATAGGAATTACTGGGGGGGTGTTTCCCTGTACATGGCCTCAGTGCAGGGACGGTGCTGGGCAAACACTCACTATCGGGCTGGAGGCGATAGCACCAGCAGGTAGGGCGTTTGCCTTGCATGCGGCCCTCCCGGGTTCGATCTCCGGCATCCCATATAGTCCCCCGAGCACTGCCAGGAGTAAATCCTGGGTCCAGAGCCAGGAGTAACCCTTGAGCATTGCCGGTGTGACCCCAAAAAAGATAAAAATGCCCCGAAACCACTAGCATCACGATTAGCTCCCGCAAGTGCCCCCTGGACACCCGGCAGCCCCTAGGCAGGAACAGTGGCATCAGTGCATGGTTTTTTGGGGGGTTGTTCTTGGCTTCTTGCTCAGGGTCACGCCTGTTTGTGCCCCGTGGTCATGGGGTGCAGGAGATCAGACCTGGGGTGCGCCTAGTCCTCTGAGCCATCTCTCTGGCCCTGATGTTGTGGATTTTTTTTCCTTTTTTTTTTTTTCCCCTTTTTTTTGGGTCACACCCAGCAATACTCAGGGGTTTCTCCTGGCTCTGCACTCAGGAATCACTCCTGGCGGTGCTCGGGAACTATATGCCATGCAGGGGATCAGACCCAGGCCGGCATGGGCGCCGCGTGCAAGGCAAACGCCCCTACCTGCTGGGCTATCGCTCCGCCCCGAATTTTTTTCCTTTTGTGATTTGGGGACCACACCCAGCTGTGCTCAGATTTGCACAGTCAGGGATCACTCCTGGGCATGCTCAAGGAACCATATTCAGTGTCAAGGACAGAACCTGGGTTGGCTGCAAGCTAAGCCTCACCCTCCCATATTTTTACACCCAATTACATCGCTGTTTTTTTAGAGGAACAAAACTAGCTGAATTTGGGGCCCGGCGATAGTACAGTGGGTAGTGCTTGCCTTGCATGCTGCCAACCCAAGTTTGATTTCTAGCACCCCATATAGTTCCCCTGAACACAACCAGGATGTGGCCCAAAAACTTAAAAAAAGAAAACTAACTGGATTCAAATCCCAGCTCTTCCACTTTCTAGCTGTGGTCAGTGTGGCCAGTTCCGTAAAATCTCAGCATCAGTTTTTCCATCTGTAAGATGGAGGTAAAACAGGAACTGAGGATAAAGGGAAGGGCTGTGTATTTTGTTTTGTTTTTGGACCACACTTGGCTGTACTTAAGGCTTACTCTTGGCTCTGCTCAGGGGATTACCCCCGGCCGTGCTCAGGGAGTCATATGGGATGCCGGGGTTTGAACATGGGCTGGTTCAGTCCCTGAGGATTGAACTCAGGGGATTGAACCTGAAGACAGCGTGAAAGGCAAGTGCCTCCACACTATTACTCCAGCCCCCAAAGGAAGGGGTGGACCCCATGAGCAGAGCTGCCACGGTGCTTCCTCTATGCAGCTGCTAAAGGCGCAGCAGTGACCGCCCCAGAAAGCAGTGCTGACCACACTGCAGTCACTACTCAGGGGACTTGGACTGTTGGTTTTCTTTGTTTCGTTTTTTGTTTCATTTGTGTTTGGGACCACACCTGGGCGCGCTTCAGGGGTTCCTCCTAGCTCCGTGCTGGGGGCTAGAGGTGCTTGGAGCACCACTTGGCCGGGTTCCAGCAAAGGGCGTCCCATGGCCACGGCCCTCTACTGCCTCCAAGCTTGGCTTTACTGCTGTCAGCCTTTGCTTCTACTCAGAAGTCTCCCTTTGCCCCTCCCCCTCCTGGGAGTCCCCAGACAGCCCCCTCACACAGCTGCCCTGGGGTGTGGCCCCCTTGTCATCTCTGCCCAGATGACAGTGAGCAGCCTCTAGGGGCTGGGCAGGGGCCCCTGACGTGACTTGGGGCCCAGCACACAGGCCCTGGAGACTGAGTCCCTCTCCCCCACTTGCTCTGCACCCCTGACTCTGTCCACTCCTTCCAACATCCTGCTCTGTGGGTGGGGGGTGTGGGGGGATGCTGGCTGGACCCTGCCAGGCGCGGAGATGGGGGTGCGGTGGACGCCCCTCTGGGGCTGCCTTTCTAATGAACACGCGTTCAGCTGGCAGGCCTGGCCCTGTTTGCCGAGACGGTGTGGGTGGCAGCTGACCAGTACCGCGTGTACCCGCTGCTGGGCGTGTCGGGCAAGGACGACGTCTTCGCGGGCGCCTGGATCGCCATCTTCTGCGGCTTCGCCTTCTTCGTGGTGGGCAGCTTGGGTGTGGTGGCCGCACTGTGCCGCCGCCGCTCCCTGCTACTCACGGTGAGCAGGGCACAGGCCCGGGAGCCCCCCGCAGCCAGTTGACCTCTGCAGTCAGCGGCATGGGCGCTTGGGATTCTCATAACCCGAGAGGGAAGGGAAGCTGGGAGGCACTGGGAGTAGGAGAGGCAGGTCTGCACAAGAAAAGAGCTCTAAGTGGGGTGTGCCTGGAGTCTCGATGATGATGATGATGACGATGACGGCGACAATGACGATGACGATACAATGACGATGACAATGACGGCGACGACGACGATGATGATGACTGGGGCGCTTGCATTGCACGAGGTCGACAGCGATTAGAACTGGGCATCCCAGGCATCATGGCTCCGGGACCCTACCTGGAGTGATCCTTAGTGCAGAGCCAGGAGCAAACCCTGAGCACTGCAGAGCGTGACCGCCAAATGGAAGATAGTAACAATTAAAAATAATAATAATAGTAATAATGATAACAAGGACTAGTCCAATTGCTGACTAGTGAGTACCTCCTCCGGCCCACTCTGCCCTCCCGCACCGCCCCCACAGTACCTGCTGCTCATGCTGGTGGTCTATGTCTTCGAGTGTGCTTCCTGCATCACATCCTACACCCACCGTGATTATGTGAGCAGGGCAGAGGCCTGGGATGGTTCAGCCTCCAGGGAAAGGGGAGGTGTGGTCTTGGCCCATGACCTCTGCCCCCCAGCAGCCAGCCCCATTGGCCCTGTTTTTGCTGACCTTTCTCAGATGGTGTCCAACCCGTCCCTCATCACCAAGCAGATGCTGACCTTGTATGGTGCAGATTCCGCCCAGGGCCAGGAGCTGACACGCCTCTGGGACCGCATCATGATTGAGGTGGGTGGGAAGGGGCCCCTGGGGACTGGGCCTGGCTCCCGGGATGCCCATGTGCTGGAGAAATCCACTCTTCATGTTCTTCTAGGGAAGGCTCTGGCCATCACTGTTTTAGATTAAATCAGCAGGCTCAAACAGGCAGATTCCAAAAGGGAAAGTCCCTTGCTGGGATCCTGTGGTGGGCGAGTGGGAGAGCCCAGTGCAGACCCAGCAGCTTAGGTCCAGAGCCTTCCTCTGCGCCTTTAGGCACATGGTCCCAATAGAAAGGATAACCAGGGCTAGAGACAGAGCACAGTGGGGAGGGCACTGCTTTGCGTGTGCACAGCCCAGGTTCGATCCCCCACATCCCATATGGTCCACCCTCTGAACACTGCCAAGAATAATTTCTGAGTACAGAGCCAGGAGTTACTCCTGAACATTTGCCAGGTAAACACCACCCCCAAAAAAAAGTCTTAATATTGTTTTTTGTTTGAGAGAAGGGTCTGTACCTGGGAACGCTTTGGGGCTACTCCCAGTTGATACTCAGGAGTCACCCCTGGGGTGCTCCGGCACCCATGTGGCCCTAGAGATGTGTTGTGGGCCTTCTGCACGCCAGGCCTGCACTTCAGCCGCGACGTGGTCTCCCCTCCCAGAAGCTGCCTTCTTAACTCTACATGTCGGGAGGAAACGCACACTTGGAGACACCAGACTTGGCAAACTTCAAGAGCCACAGTTACTGACCCCTGCGGGGCGGGGCACAAGCCCAAAATATCTTTCCCTTTGCAGGTCTTATGCGGGTTTTGATGAGTGCAAGCCAAATGAACCTGGAAGTCATGCATAGCTCCCAATTCCCTAAGAGCCTCGCAGCTGAGTCTTGCTCTAACACAGATTATTCCCAGGTCCTCCCCGAGACTAGGGACATGGTGAAGTTGACCCAGCTGTGGGGGCCAGCGGGGACCAAACTGACTCTGGCCTTTCTCTCCAGCAACAGTGCTGTGGCACCTCTGGCCCCATGGACTGGGTGAACTTCACCTCCGTCTTCCGGGCAGCCACCCCAGAGGCGGTGTTCCCTGGCCCCCACTATGCTGTCGCCGAACGAGCAATTTCATCCCCCTCAATGAGGGAAGGCTGCCGCGTGGGCCATGTGGATTACCTGTTCACAAAGGTGTGTCTCGCCCTGCTCCCTCCCCTCCCTGTATCCTTTCTCTCACACTCCCCTAGCTGGGAGCCACCACCCTGCCCGCCACCTCCATCCCTTCCTTCCCGCCCTCTCCCGTGTCAGCAGGGTGTCCTCTGGGGTTGGGGGCTGGAGCCCGGCCCCCTCATATGAACCACCTGCTCAGCCCTTGTGCTCTCTCCCCCATGTAAGCCCCACACTTTGCTCCTCTCCTCCATGAGGGGAAGGAACATGCTGACCCCAGTTTCTAGGGGATGGAACGCAGAGGTCCCTCTCTGGGGACGGGTGACAGGGTCTGAGTGGGGGCATTCAGAGTCCTTCCAGGTGCTGTAATTTGCACAGGAGAGTGTAGAGGCTGCGATGGGGAGGGTGTGAGAGGGGGAGACTGTATCCCTCTGTGCGGGGTGGGGGAGCCACGCAGGGAATGGGTGGGGGCTGGTGACTTCTCAGAGACCAGGAGTCACGGAGATGTCAGTGGAAGTGGGGCAGCCAATTCTTGAGGCCGAGTGCTCATGGGATGTCCACAGAGTGCTTCCTGTGGGCTCTGCTGCCCACCTGGCCACTCGCCAGGCAGAAAAGCTGGGTTTGGGATGGTCAAGTCCAACGCCCAGCTAGCAAATACAGGAAAGTTGGGATGTGCCTCCCCTATTCCACAGCTTCATCTCTGAGTGAGGAGCCGTGAAATGATTCTAGAGGAGCATTTCACAACCCGGGTACCTGCGGGCAGCAGACAAGCTGCCTTAACCCTCATGACCACCTTCTGGGCACCATGTGCTTGCCCAGGGCACCAGACGCCACATTCCACCCGGAGCAGTAGACACCGCTGTGCTCCCATTATACAGATGGTGAAAGCAAGGCTCCAGGAAGGCAGTGCCTTGCCCACAGTCTCCTGCTACCAGTCATTCTGGGTGTTTTCTTAAGCCCTCTGTCCCCTGTCCAGGGCTGCTTCGAGCACATTGGCCATGCCATCGACAGCTACACGTGGGGCATCTCGTGGTTTGGGTTTGCCATCCTGATGTGGACGGTGAGAGATGGGGCGCCAGTGGGCTGGGGTGGCATGGGCTGGGGGGTCTGGAGCCCCACTCTGTCTCACTGCTCCTCATCCAGCTCCCTGTGATGCTGTTGGCCATGTACCTCTACACCGGCCCTGTGAGCGCCGAGACTGGCCGACCAGGGAACCCTCTTCCTCCTGGGCAGCTCTGCTTACCCATTGAGGCCTGCCGGCCCTCTCGCCTCATCCCTTCAGGGCACCCCTTCCCGCCTTATCAAAGCCCTTGGAGTGTGTTTCTAGGCTCTGCTAGGACTTGAGGAGGTCCCCTGACAAGTCCAGGGAGTATTATGGACCGCGGCCATTCCCCCATCACACTTGACTGAACCTGGCCAGTCTTTCAGTGCCCTGTTCTCAGGGGCCCCCCTTCCCCCTCCCCGTCTTGTATCTCCTTGAGCCCATCCCTCATGACAGGTGTCATCATTATGGTGGAACCATATACAAGGGGTTTCTGAAGTTCTGGGAGCTGGGGATTGCCAAGAACGGATTTTGTCGCGGTCACTTTCTTGTCCCCTGCCCAGGACTGAGCATGAATATCAATAAATACTGATCGAATACATTATTTTTTTCCCACTGGGGCAAAGATGAGGGAGTGAACAAGATCACTCCCGTTGGAGGTGGCAGGCATTCACCTGGTGCTGAGAAGAAACATGGGCATCATTGACTCAGGGAACGACATCAGTCCTCAGGACTGCCTGGATCGAGGGGTGCTATCTGGGTTTCCAGGAAGTCTGTTTCATCCTCAGTGTTTCTCTGGCACAGCAGACTCACATCCTTAGAGCCACTACACAGCCCTGACAAAGGGTCTCTCCACAGTGGCTTTCGCCAAAATCATGGCCTCTTACCACACTGTCGTGGTAGTATTGGGAAGGGGGATGCTTCCGGAGATAAACTTGGGGTGTCAGACCATGGCGATAGTACTCGTGGTGGACATCCTCCTTCCAGGGGCCTATTGCTTCCAGCAAGTTCTTTAAGGGATGTACAAGAGAAGAAACTCCGAATTGGGCCGGAGAGATAACACAGTGGGTGGGTGTTTGCCTTGCATGCGGCCCACCAGGTTTGATCCCCGGCATCCCATATGTCCCCTAGCACTGCCAGGAGGAGTAACCCCTGAGCATCGATGGGTGAGACCCAAAAGGAAAATGAATGAATGAATGAATGAATGGCAATAAAACCACCACACAGTCAGAAGAACAATTGTGCTCTATGTTTTAACATGGGAAAATCTCTAAATGTGCAAAATAGCAAACCTCCAAGTCACAAGCAGTACAAACTGATACATTCCAGTGGATACATATCCAGGCTTCTTTTTTTTTTTTCTTCAAGTTTAAAAAGAATGGGAAGCTGTTCTGTTTGCTTGATTTTTTTTTTGGGGGGGGCACCTGATGGTGCTGGGAGCTGCTTTTTTATTTTATTTTATTTTATTTATTTATTTATTTATTTTGCTTTTTGGGTCACACCCGACTGACATTCAGGGGTTACTCCTGACTCTGCACTAAGGAATTACTCCCTGGCGGTGCTCAGGGGACCAAATGGGATTCCAGGGATCGAACCTGGGCTGGCATAAGCGTGCAAGGCAAACGCCCTACCTGCTGGGCTATCGCCTCCGACCCCTGGGAGCTGCTTTTAGCCCTGTGCTTGGGGATGGTTTCTGGTGCTGCTGCTGGGGTGGGGGGTGGGGTAGCAGTGTGCTGTAGTATCAGGGATTGAACCTGGTTTCCAGCACGCAAGTTTGCACTGGACCCTTTGAGATATCTCTCTGGCCCCTGAGAAAAAAACACTTAAAAATTGGGGTTAGAAAGATAGTATAGTTGGGGCTGGAGCAATAGCCCAGCGGGTGGGCGTTGCCTTGCACGCGCGGCCTGCCGGCCCGGTTCGTCCCGGCATCCCATATGGTCCCCGCCAGGGGGGTTCCTGAGTGCGAGCCAGGGTAACCCCTGAGCTAGCGGGTGTGCCCAAAAAGCAAAAAAAAAAAAAAAAGAAGAAGAAAAAGTAGGGCATTTACCTTATATGCAGCAGACCCCAGATCTGACCCCGGCATCCCATATAGTCCCTCAAGCACTGCCAGGAGTAATTCCTGAGTGTAAAGTCAGGAGTAACTGGAGCAGTGCTGGGTGTGGCCCCCAAACAAACAAAAAGCAAAAATCATTTGTAAGTTTCCCACTTCAAAGATGACAAGCAGCTGGGCCAGAGAGATGATATACCTATATTAAGGCTTGTGCTTTGCAGAATACATATATTAAGGCACGTGCTTTGCAGAATACATATATTAAGGCAGTGATTTGCAGAATATATATATTAAGGCACGTGCTTTGCAGAATACATGTATTAAGGCATGTGCTTTGCAGAATACATATATTAAGGCACGTGCTTTGCAGAATACATATATTAAGGCACGTGCTTTGCAGAATACATATATTAAAGCATGTGCTTTGCAGCCCCTGGCACTGCATGCGGTCCCCAAGTACCACCAAGAGTCATCCCTGAGAACACAGTCAGGAGTAAGACATAAGCTACATGAGGTATAGCACCCAAAGGATAACAATGACCCCAAAAATATATCATAAAAGCTTAGAAACGGGAGTGTTAGATGCCTCACTTCTCAGTGAGTATCCCTTCGGTCTGTTCTGACAGAGAAAAAAAGTCCTTTTTGGGACTTTTTAAAATTGTATATTGGTAAAAATTTCATATCTGTATAAATTGAATTAAGATTGTACATATCTTTAACAGAATCATACTTTCATCATAGATTTACGATATTTTTTTGGGGTCACCAGAGATGTTCAGGTGTTGTTTCTGGCTCTGTGCTATGGGATCACTCGTGAGAGGCCTCAGGGGACCATGCGGGAGTGCTGGGGATTGAGTTTGGTTGGTCACGTGCAAGGCAAGCACCCTCCCTGCCTGCTGTACTATCACTCCGGCTCCTGTCTCAGGGTCCCTAAAGAACGTCTATGGAGCTCACCGAAGATTAATATGCTTACAGTCAGCTTTTCCTTATAAATTGAACTGAGCAATAGAGCAGCGGGTAAGACACTTGCTATATTACCTGGCACCCCAGATGGTCCCCTGAACCCTTGTCATCCCTGAGTACAGAGCCAGGAGTAAGCCCTGTGTACCAACCACCAGGTGTGGGCCCCCCCACAAACCAGAACAGACCAACCAAACAATTATATGTTTTTTTTTTCTTTTTGGGGTCACACCTGCCGATCTCAGGTTACTCCTGGCTCTGCACTCAGGAATTACTCCTGGCCACGCTCAGGGGACCATATGGAATGCCAGCAATCAAACCCTGGTTGGTCTCATGCAAGGCAAACGCCCTACCTGCTGGACTATCACTCCGGCCCTTATATGGGTCTCTGCTTTGAAAACGATAACCTCTCCCAAAGGTTAATATCAGTTTTTGAGGAGGAGGAAACACCAGGGATTTTTATTTCATGAGGGGGTGTTTTATTGGTTTTCCAAATAAGCGCTTTTTTTTTCTTTGCTTTTTGGGTCACACCCGGTGACACTCAGGGGTTACTCCTGGCTCTTCACTCAGGAATTACTCCTGGTAGTACTCGGGGGGACCATATGGGATGCTGGGAATCGAACCCAGGTCAGCTGCGTGCAAGGCAAACGCTTTACTTGCTGTGCTATCGCTTCAGCCCCCAAATAGGCTTTGATGATTAGTGTTTTCCTCCTTCCCGAATCCATCCTAAATGGTATCAGAAATGCCTCAGAGAGACATGGATTTGTGTCGAAAAGAATTAGGCTGCTCAATATGTTTTAACCACCAGCAATGAAGACAGGTGGAACCCTGTGAGGTTCTGGGGGGTTGGGGTGCTCCGGATCTCTCAGCCTCCACCTCTGTCCCACATCCGCCACTCCCTGACCACATTCCTGCAGAGTGTGGCCCGGCAGGAAGGGCAGCTCCGTGCTGAGAGGGGAGGTGGAAGGGAGAGGGGAGAGGGAGAGGGGAGGGGAGGGCCTCAGCCGGTCAGACAGGATTGTCTGCCTTGTTCCCTCCATCAGAGGCCACTCCTATGGGTGAGAGGAGGGACAAAGAGGACTCCCTGTGCTCCCAGGACCACCCTAGGCAGAGGCAGTAAACTTTAACCTTTATTTGCTTTGGGGACGACCACACACAGCAGTGCTCAAGGACTACTCTTGGCTCTGTGCTCGGGGATCACTCCTGGCAGGTGCAGGAGTGGGATGAAATCTGGGTCAGCTGAGTGTGAAGCAAGCGCCCCCCCCACCACCACACTATCTCTCTAGCCCAGAGGCAGCCCTTCGGTGCCTGTTCCTACTCACCATAGCCCCATCTGTCCTTGGCTCTCTGTGCCTGTTCCTACTCTCCATAGCCCCATCTGTCCGTGGCTCTCTGTGCCTGTTCCTACTCACCATAGTCCCATCTGTCGTGGCTCTGTGCCTGTTCCTACTCACCATAGCCCCATCTGTCGTGGCTCTGTGCCTGTTCCTACTCACCATAGCCCCATCTGTCCGTGGCTCTCTGTGCCTGTTCCTACTCACCATAGCCCCATCTGTCGTGGCTCTGTGCCTGTTCCTACCACACCATAGCCCCATCTGTCCGTGGCTCTCTGTGCCTGTTCCTACTCACCATAGCCCCATCTATCCGTGGCTCTCTGTGCCTGTTCCTACCGCACCATAGCCCCATCTGTCCGTGGCTCTCTGTGCCTGTTCCTACTCACCATAGCCCCATCTGTCATGGCTCTGTGCCTGTTCCTACTCACCATAGCCCCATCTGTCGTGGCTCTGTGCCTGTTCCTACTCACCATAGCCCCATCTGTCCGTGGCTCTCTGTGCCTGTTCCTACTCACCATAGCCCCATCTGTCGTGGCTCTGTGCCTGTTCCTACCGCACCATAGCCCCATCTGTCGTGGCTCTGTGCCTGTTCCTACCACACCATAGCCCCATCTGTCCGTGGCTCTATGTGCCTGTTCCTACTCACCATAGCCCCATCTGTCCGTGGCTCTCTGTGCCTGTTCCTACCGCACCATAGCCCCATCTGTCCGTGGCTCTCTGTGCCTGTTCCTACTCACCATAGCCCCATCTGTCCGTGGCTCTCTGTGCCTGTTCCTACTCACCATAGCCCCATCTGTCGTGGCTCTGTGCCTGTTCCTACTCACCATAGCCCCATCTGTCATGGCTCTGTGCCTGTTCCTACTCACCATAGCCCCATCTGTCCGTGGCTCTCTGTGCCTGTTCCTACTCACCATAACCCCATCTGTCGTGGTTGCTGTTTTTCCATAGCCCTCTGTCTTGGTCTTTGTCACGCATACCCATTGGTGGCCTGTGCTGTCTACTGCCCATCTGTGGCTCTCTGCTGTTTACCACCAGTCCATGTCTGGCTCTGTGCCTGTTCCTACTCACCATAGCCCCATCTGCCGTGGCTCTGTGCCTGTTCCTACTCACCATAGCCCCATCTGTCGTGGCTCTGTGCCTGTTCCTACTCACCATAGCCCCATCTGTCGTGGCTCTGTGCCTGTTCCTACTCACCATAGCCCCATCTGTCGTGGCTCTGTGCCTGTTCCTACTCACCATAGCCCCATCTATCGTGGCTCTGAGCCTGTTCCTACTCACCATAGCCCCATCTGTCTGTGGCTCTCTGTGCCTGTTCCTAGTCACCATAGCCCCATCTGTCCGTGGGCTCTCTGTGCCTGTCCTACTACCATAGCCCCATTGTGTGGTTGCCTGTTCCTATCTCCATCATGGTGGCCTGTTGTTCCTTATGTGCGCTGTTCCTACCCAACCATTTCTTGGCCTCTGTGCCTGTTCCTACTCACCATAGCCCCATCTGTCCGTGGCTCTCTGTGCCTGTCCCTACTCACCATAGCCCCATCTGTCGTGGCTCTGAGCCTGTTCCTACTCACCATAGCCCCATCTGTCTGTGGCTCTCTGTGCCTGTTCCTAGTCACCATAGCCCCATCTGTCCGTGGCTCTCTGTGCCTGTCCTTACTCACCATAGCCCCATCTTTCCATGGCTCTCTGTGCCTGTTCCTACTCACCATAGCCCCATCTGTCCGTGGCTCTCTGTGCCTGTTCCTACTCACCATAGCCCCATCTGTCCGTGGCTCTCTGTGCCTGTTCCTACCGCACCATAGCCCCATCTGTCCATCTAGCCTCTCATCCTCTGTGGCTCACCCACTCCCTCAGCACAAAGTCCACCTTCTCATCTGGGCACTGAGAGGCCCCATGGCCTATCATCTTGCCAATGTCTTCTCTCTTGTTCCCCTGAGTCAAGCTCTATGAGGACACAGGATGGAAAAAAAATAAACCTGGGAAATTATCTAGGTATCAGTTGACAGACACACCATCCCCCGTCCACGTTGCTTCCACCCTGTCCAGGGGCCAGTTGGTTTAGTCACTAACTGGCAAGCACGTCCCTCTGTTGACCCGTCTGATTCTATCTGTGCGAATCTAGTCTGCATGGTGCAAAGACCTGTGTACAGGGTTATAGTCACTGAGAAAAAGTCTAAATCACATCAGAAGGAAATAGTTACATAACCCATGGTTTCACACTATGGAAAAGCCTGCAATATATTTAAAGGGCGCTGTCTCTTGGGGACTGGAGAGATAGTACAGGAGGGCACTTGCCTTGTACAGGCCTGACTGGACTTCAATCTGAGTCCTCCTTTTTAGTACCCCTAAGCCCACCCCAGGAGTGATCCCAGAGAGCAGAGCCAGGAATAAGTCCTGATCACAGCTGAATGTAGCCTAAAAACCAAGAAAATAAAAATAGAAAGTGCCATCTCCAAAATATATTTATTGCCCACTGAGAAAAACACCAGTTCCAAAACTGAATGTATGTTAAAGGCAATATGGTCTTGGAAACTGGCTCCTGAAAGAGACTAACGAGGACACATGAGACGAGGAGGCATCCTGATACAGCCCTGGCCTTACTGTACTACACCGACGCGGAGTTCTCAGTTTTGATAAACCTTGCTTGGCTTTGTTTATGGGTTACTATGTATTACTTTAGGCGAAACTACAAAAAGAGCCTACAGGACTTCTTTGTATTATTTTTGTAATTGTATTTATTTTTGATCTGGAAGTCACACCCTGAAATGATGCTCAGGAATCACTCCTGGCAGGGTTTGGGAAATCCTATAGGGTGCTGGGAACCAAACCTCAGTCTGCCACATGCAAGACAAGTGTCCTACCCTCTGTACCATCGCTCTAGTCCTATCTCTGCAATTAAAAAAATAATAAATCTAAAAGCCTTTCCCCAGAGGTCAGAGAGTGTTCATATGTGTTAATACAAGCAGGTGTTTGTACGCTCGGCCAAGGTGCTTTCAGAATCTATTTTTTGAGGGGCAACCAAAACTCCCAGAAATAGTCATTTTGTTGTTCTGGGCCTGATAGGCCACAGCTAGAGCCTAGTGCTGTGCTGGTATTGGGGTCCAGCAGGGCTTGAAGCCATCAGGGCCACAGTCAGCAGTGCTGGGTGGGAGGCAGCAGCGTAAGGCTCCAGGGATCTAACTCAGGCGTACTGTGCATGCAAGCCGAGCGCTCCAGCCTTTTTGAGCTCTTTCTTGGGCCAGGCCCTTTCATGCACATCTTTAATTATGGTGTGTTGCACATTCTAGTTGTAGTGTGTGCCTGGCTGTGCTCTGGAGGTCACTCACTGTAGTAGCGCCTAGACATCCTAGCCAGATCAACACTGGGCGACACTACAGGCCCAATTCATGACCTTATTACACTAGCCATTGAGCCGTTCCTCTTAGCCCCCTTTAAATTCTGCAGTATATAACTTTTGGGAGTGGGGGTTAGGGGTTAGGTAGAGAGAGAGTACAACTGGTAAAGCATTTGCCTTGCCTGCACCTAACTTGGGTTCGATTCTTGGTACCTCATATGGTCCCCCAAGCTCTGATCGGAATGATCCCTAAAGTCAGAGCCAGAGCCAGAAATAATCCCAGAGCCCCACCAGGTATGGCCCAATCTCACCCCCTAAAAATTTACTGGGGCCAGATAGAAGGGGTGGAGGCTCTTGTTTAGCATGCAGCCAATCTCAGTAAGACCCCCAGCATTGCATGTGACCCCCTGAGCACTGTCAAGAGTGATCAGAGCCGATTATAAGCTCTGGGCACTGGAGAGGTGGGTCCAAACAGACAAAGAAAAGATTATTAAGTGATAAAGATTGAGGCCGAAGCAATAGCACAGCAGGGAGGGCATTTGCCTTGCATGCAGCCTATCTAGGTTATCCTCGGTGTCCCATATGGTACCCTGAGCACTGCCAAGAGTAATTCTTGAGTGCAGAGCAAGGAGTAATTCCAGGTGTGACCCAAAAAGTAAAAAAAAAAATTATAAAACTCCAAAAAGGAGAAAACAGATGTCTGTGTATATAGGGAATATGCTGTCTTCTAAAATTTATTTATGGTGGGGCCCGAGCGATAGCCCAGCGGGTAGGGCATTTGCCTTGTGCGTGGCCAGCCTGTGCTGGCCCAGGTTCGATACCCAGCATCCCATACAGTCCCCCAAGCACTGCCAGGAGTAATTCCTGAGTGCAGAGCCAGGAGTAGTCCCTGAGCATCGCTGGGTGTGACCCCCAAAAAGCAAAAAAATAAATAAAGAAATAAAATAAATTAAATAAAATTTATTTATGGAGGCTGGAGCAATAGCACAGTGGGTAGGGCATTTGCCTTGCACGCTGCCGAACCCGATAGCCCATATGCTCCCCCAAGCACTGCCAGGAGAAATTCTTGAGTGCAGAACCAAGATTAAACCCCAATGCGTCGCTGGGTGTGACTCGAAAAGAAAAAAAAATGTTTATTTCTTTACTTAGCTTTTTGGGCTACACCCAGCAATGCTCAGGGGTGGCTCCTGGTTCTGCACTCAGGAATCACTCCTGGCGGTGCTCAGGGGACCATATGGGATGCAGGGAATCGAACCTGGGTCAGCCATGTGCAAGGCAAATGTCCTATCCACTGTGCTATCGCTCTGGCCCCGTTTATTTTATTTTTATGAGAAATTCTATTTCAGGAATAGATTATCCAACTTGGTTATTGATGAGCATTTAAAAGGTACTTTGGGGGGCGGGGCGATAGCCCGCGGGTGGGGCGTTGCCTTGCCGCGCCAGCCGGCCTGTGCCGGCCTGGGTTCGATCCCGGCATCCCATATGGTCCCCGGCCCGCCAGGAGTGGTTCCTGGTGCGAGCCAGGAATAACACCTGAGCTTGCCGGGTGTGCCCAAAAGAAAAAAGGTACTTTGTAGCCATATTTACATAGTTGGCTTGTATGCTGTAGAACTAGGTTTGATCCCCAATACCACATATTGGTCCCTGAGCTTGCCAAGAGCAGTCCGTGAGCTCAGAACCAGGGAGCAAGCCTTGGGCATATCTGTGTGTGGCCCTAAAAAATTTTTTTTAAAAAAAATTTGTGGAGCCGGAGCGATAGCACAGCAGGTAGGGCATCTGCCTTGCATGTGGCTGACGTGGGTTCGATCCCCGACATCCCATATATGGTCCCTGAGCACCACCAGGAATAATTCCTGAGTGAAGAGCCAGGAGTAACTCCTGAGCATCGCTGTATGTGACCCAAAAAGGCAAAAAAATAGACAGACAGACAGACAGACAGCCGACAGATGGACAGATGTTTGATGTGGGCCGGAGCGATAGCCCAGCGGGTAGGGCATTTACCTTGCTCGCCGGCCGGCCTGTGCCGGCCTGCGTTCGATCCCCGGCATCCCATATATCCCATATGGTCCTCCGAGCACTGCCAGGAGTAATTCCTGAGTGCAGAGCTAGGAGAAACCCCTGAGCATTGCTGGGTGTGACCCAAAAAGAAAAAAAAATGTTTGATGGCATTATTTCTAATCATCTTCATTTTGCAGACAGAAGTTGTGCAGGGCTGAAGAATACAAATAAAATAGACACAAGAGCAATTAATTAGGAACCAGTCTACAAAATGTTCAGCTTACCAGGTGGCCTGCTCTTGATTTTATCAAAAATGCATTTACAAGATACACATATTTAACAGGTTATAGGAAAATGATCCCCCACCCCCTATGCCTGCCCACCCTGTGGCTCATTCAGAACCTCTGAACTTAAAAGATCCTGAGTGAGAGCCAGGCCAGACCACAGGACCTTGCCCTTTACTGGCTTCTTATCATATATGACTTTTTTTCTTGCCCCAACACCCTCAATATGACTTTGATGACCCTGATGAGAAACAGGAATGAGAAAACGGGAATTTCATGTGGACTGAGTTGTTCTATAAAGTCTTCCACAATAGAAGGTGAGTTTTGCATATTCAAGGACTGTGATATAAGAACAGAATTTTACAGATCTGGTGAGTTCCTATCTTACACAGACACTGAAATATTTTACCCCAGAGACTAGAGACCCAGGAGGCTTTGTTAAGACAAGTTCTTTCTGCCACTGTCTCTCTGGCAAAACTGTGCATCTCTTTCCTGTAAAATTGCAGATATTATTGGATTATTATTATATGATAATTATGATGATGATAATGGCACCCCATGATGACAGCAATAATAATAATAGTGTCTAAACTCCATGCATTCAAGCACTGAGTGCTTGCCTACGAAGTGCACAGGAGGCTTAGCAGAAACGAAATCATATTTTAATCTCTCTCTTTATAACGTTTACCTTCTGGAGTGGGGACAGAGCATCTCTCTGCACCGCCGCATCCTGGCCGTGGGTATGCGTGCTTAGCAGTAGTGCCCCCGTGGGTGGTTTCACACTGTCCTGGACAGATGCTCTGTTCCTGTCACCATGTGTACAAGAACGTTGATGGCCCCTTCTGTGATCCCTTTTTCCCAGGGATTAGAGCTGGTTCCAACCAGTGGGCCGTATCAGGTTGCAGGAGGAAGGAGCTCATTCCCAAGAGAAGGCTATTTTTCTTATTTTGGGGAGCAGAAATCTTATCTAGAAATTCACCTTTAATAAAAGCAGCAGAATTTAGTCAAATAATAGAGCATATCTTAAAATTATTGAGATTATGTACATAATAATAAGCACTTGTGTGTATATAAGCACTTGAAATTGTACAGTGTTAAACAACTGAAATAAAATCCACCAGAGCGATAGTACAGTGAATAGAGAGCTTCCCTTGCACATGACTGACCTGGATTTGATTCCCAGAATCACATATGGTCCCCTGAGCCCTGCCAAAAATGATTCCTGAGTTCAGAGCAAGGAGTAAGACCAGAGTACTGCTGGGTGTGGTCCCAAAACAAAACAAAACAAAACAAAACAAAACAAAAAATAAAATCCAAATCTATTAACACTCAACATCAAGTATTTTAATAAGAATACCCTGATTTGTGGGGGCCAGAGTGAAAACACAGGGGGTAAGGTGTTTGCCTGGAATGGGGCTGAACCAGGTTCAATCCTCGACATCCTGGAGCTGGAGCGATAGCATAACGGGTAGGGCGTTTGCCTTGCATGTGGTCGACCCAGATTCAATCCTGGCATCCCATATGGTCCCCCCAGGCACCGCCAGGAGTAATTCCTGAGCAACGAACGAGCCAGGAGTAAGCCCTGAGTGTCACCGGCGGTGACCCAAAAAAAGCAAAAAGCAAAAAAAATCCTTGACATCTTAAATGGTCCTCCAGGCACCACCAGAAGCAATTCCTGAGTGCAGAGCCAGGAGTAACCCCTGAGTTTTGCCAGGAGTAGCCCCCTCAAAAATAAAAGAGAGAATATCCTGATTTATATATCAAATTTGATCAATCACAGATTTATACAGGTGCACAGGCCCTGGGGACAGAAAGGACTATTATCCCTCTGCCCATCAACTTTCCTTCTGACAATTTAGAAAGAAATGACACCGGAAGTGCTGAAAGTCCAAGATGAGTGTCCTCACTGCCTGCCATTCTCCCTCACTAGCCGGGGCCCCGTCACTCACTATGGACAGCTCTTAGCTTTGCAATCACCAGGTAAGGTCTGCCCTATAGAGGGTGCTGGAGGCACACTGCTGGCCTTAGGTGCCTCTGGATTCTAGGGCTTTGTTCTTGATCTTTCTGGGCAGTGATCAGCAGGTGGTTGTGACTACTGTGCTCAACCCTATGACCTGCCTTTCCAGCACCTAGTGGAGCCCAGCGAAGAGCACACAGCTCCTCCAAGCATGAGCTGCATTGAAGACTGGAATCCTGATTCCTCCCGGAATGAACTGGCTGTCTCTCAGGTGTTCTGCAAATGGAAATAAAAGATGTGGATAAGGGGCAAGAGTGATAGTACAGTGGGTAGGGTGTTTGCCTTGCATGTGGCTGACCTGGGTTCGATCCTTGGCATCCCATATAGTCCCCGAGCACCACCAGGATAACTCCTGAGTGCAGAGTCAGGATTAGCCCCTAGGTATTGCCGGGTATAACCCCAAAGGCCAGTCAATCAATCAATCAATCAATCAATCAATCAATCAATCAATCAATCAATCAAATCTAAATAAACAAAAGATGTGGATCAGAGAAAATGGTCTTTTTTGAAAAACCACTTCCAATCCTGATTGGGGAAATGATTAAAAGAAGATCCTTGAGGGGCCAGAGCGATAGTCCAGTGGGTAGGGTGTTTGCCTTGCAGGCGGCTGGCCTGTGCCGGCCTGGGTTTGATCCCCGGCATCCCATATGGTCCCCGAGCACCGCCAGGAGTAATTCCTCAGTGCAGAGCCAGGAGTAACCCCTGAGCATCGCCGGGTGTGACCCAAAAAGCAAAAAAAAAAAAAAAAAAAAAAAAAGAAAAAAGAAAAGAAAAGATACTTGGAGGCCTGGGTATGGCTTAGTGGTTTAGCCTGCCTCACATGCGTGAGACTGTTCTATCTCCAGCATTGCCCACATGCCCACACATGCCCAGTGTTTGGGATCTCCAGAGCCACACCACCAACAAAAATGTGTGATCTCCAGCACATTACAGCTGTGTCAATTAGGGCGTCCTAGTGCCACAGCTAGTTATGTGTGACTACTTGGTCACACATAACCAGCAACACAGAGAAGGGAATGGGGAAGAGCTTCTTGGTATGAAAGTTTATCTCATGGGGGATGGAGCAATAACACAGCAGGTAGGGCATTTGCCTTGAATGCAGCTGACCCGGGTTCGATCTCTGGCATCCCATATGGTTCCCCAAACACCACCAGGAATAATTCCTGAGTGCGGCCAGGAGTAACCCATGAGCATTGCCAGGTGTGACTCCCCAAAAAAGCAAAAAATAAATAAACAAATGAATGAACGAATGAATGAATGAATGAATGAATAAAGTTCATCTCATGGGGATGGAGTGATAGCACAGCAGGTAAGGCATTTGCCTTGCACACAGCCAACCCAGGTTTGATCCCCGCATCCCATATGGTCCCCTGAGTACTGCCAGGTGTAGAGTGCGGAGCCAGGAGTAACCCCTGAGCATCACCAGGTGTGACCCAAAAAGCAATCACTTGTATCACTTGTCTTCCTGTTGTTCATCGATTTGCTCAAGAGGGCACCATTAACATCTTCATAGGTCAAAAAACAAATAAATAAAATAAAGTTCATCTTATAAGAATATGTTGAGAGCTGGGGTAGAGCTTAGCAGTCCTGCACTGACCTTGTCTGGATTCCATCTCCAGCGCTGCGTGGGGGGTCTGGGGGGGGGAACCATTCGCAAATTGAGGAAATAAGTGTGAAAACTGAAGGACTTTTTGTTTTGCTTTTTACAAACATATATAGAAATAAAATAATGAACATTCACATCTGCAAAAATGCAGTTTGAAAACTAGAAATCATTTCTTTCCCCCATTCATATCTGAAATGATACATAGAGCTCACTATGCGAAAAACTTATTTAACTTCATCTTTTTTTTTTTTGCTTTTTGGGTCACACCCGGCGATGCTCAGGGGTTTCTCCTGGCTCTGCACTCAGGAATCACTCCTGGCGGTGCTCGGGGACCATATGGGATGCCAGGGATCGAACCCGGGCCGGCCTGGGCCGGCGTGCAAGGCAAACGCCCTACCCACTGGGCTATCGCCTCCGGCCCCTAACTTCATCTTTTATTTTAAACATCATGACATTTTCTATACAGGTAGCAAATTTAGTCTTATATAATACATGTCTAAGGAGTTTCCAGTAAAGCAGGAATATTTTGTCTATTCTTCCTAAAATATAGCACATAGTCGATGACACCCAAGGCAGATGTCATTTAAAGCACACAGAGGGGAGGTGCTAGCAAAATAAATGCTTATTTGCAAAAGAGATAACCTGAAGGACATTCTGACTTTCAAAATCTATATCCAGAGTTATGACAGGTGATAGCTTTGCCTAAAAATCACTCTGGTCCAGGGCTGGAGTGATAGTTCTGTGGGCAGGGATTTTGCCTTGCATGTGGCCAATATAGTTCAACCTCGGTGAAACAAAACAAAATATTACTCTGATCTAGGTATATAATTTTGCCTCCCCAGACATAATTAAGCTTAATATAATATGGTTTTGGTTTTAGGTTCACACTCAGTGATACTGGGTAGACCCTAAAATCTGGGCCTCAGAATTAGCTCAGGAATTACTCCTGGCGGTGCTGGGGGACCATATGGGATGCCGGGAATCGAACCCAGGTCGGCAGCGTGCAAGGAAACACCTTACTCCCTGGACTATCGCTCCTGCCCCCTCTGACCCTTTTTCTGCCCCAAAGAATATGTTTTTAGGGGCCAGAACGATAGTAAGCGTGTAGGGCGTTTGTCTTGCACGCTGGCTGGCCTATGCCGGCCAGGGTTCGATCCCCAGCATCCCATATGGTCCCCCGAGCAACGCCAGGAGGTAATTCCTGAGTGCAGAGCCAGGAGTGACCCCCCGAGCACCGCCAAGAGTAGTTCCTGAGTGCAGAGCCAGGGTGACCCCCTGAGCATTGCTGGCTGTGACCCAAAAAGAAAAAAAAAGAATATGTTTTTATTTTGGTTGGGGTCACACCCAGTAGTGCTCAGGGGTTCTTCCTGGTTCTGCACGGGGGTGGGAGAGGGGAGGGGGAACCATATGGCATGCCAAGGTTGGAACCCAGGTCGCCGTGTGCAAGGCGAACGTCCCACACGCAGCACACTGTGCTGTCGCTGCAGCCCCCATCCTTGGTTTTCAGTCCAGCAGTATTAAAGTTCTGGACCACACTTCCTCCTGACCCAGAGTTCTGTAAGCCATTTCCTCCTGCCTGCAAGACTTCTCTCTCTCCCTAGTCTGGTTAGTGAGGAACCTATAGATCTTAGTGCAAGCATCACTTCCTCCAGGAAGTCTTTCTCGAAAACCAGACCAGGTTAGGAGGCACATTTTATTTTCTTAAAGTGAAAGTGTGGTTTTCTCCAGAGCACTTAGCACTTAGTTTTAGTTTTACTTACAAGTAATAACAGTAGCCAATATTTAATGGGTAGTTACTCTGTACAAGGCACTATTCTAAGAATGCTACTGGTGCCTGCTCATTCGTTTCTCTCAAGGCATCGCATGTGAAAGAGATTAGCTCAAGTTCATACAGTTGGTAAATGTCAAGGCAGAATCCAAACTACCAATCTGGTTTCATAGCTGACTTTTTTTTTTTGAGGGGGAGGCTTTGGTCCACACCTGGTGACGGTCAGGGATTACTCCTGGGTTTGCCCTCAGGAATCACTCCTGGCAATGCTCAGGAGACCATGGGATGCTGGGGATCAAATTCAGGTGCTCTGGCCCCCAGAGCTTACATATTAGTAATTCAGTTTGGTGCCCTCCCTCTGAAGGTCACCTAACAGATCAATAGCTCTTTTTTTTTTCTTTTTGGGTCACACCCGGTGATGCTCAGGGGTTACTCCTGGCTCTTCGCTCAGGGAATTACTCCTGGCGGTGCTCGGGGGACCATATGGGATGCCAGGGATCGAACCCGGGCCGGCCTGGGCCGGCGGCGTGCAAGGCAAACGCCCTACCCGCTGGGCTATCGCTCCCGCCCGAGATCAATAGGTCTTTAATGGTAAAAATTTTGTATTATGAACTGGATATTGTGGCTTCCCCAAATTCCAAAGTTAAAGACTTAACCTCAGGGGCCAGAGTGATAGTCCAGTGGGTAGAGCATTTGCCTTGCGTGCGGCCAACCTAGGATCCCACGAGGTCCCCCAAGCACCGCCAGGAGTAAGTCCTGAGTGCAGAGCCAGGAGTAACCCCTGAACATTGCTGGATGTGACCCCTGAGAGAAAAAAAAAAGAGCTTAACCTCGGGGCTGGAGAGATAATACAACAGATAGGGTACTTGCCTTACGTGTGACTAGCTTGGGATCAATCCCTGGTATCTCCTATGGTTCCCCCAAAACCCCACCAGGAGTGATCCTGGTGAATGAAGATCCCTGAATGAAGATCCCTGAGTGCAGAACCAGGAGTGACCCTGAGCATTGCTGGGTGTGCACACCCCCAAAAAAATAGACTACCTTAGTGTGTCTATGGTTGGTGATAGAGTCTTGAAGAAGAGAAATAGGGTTAAATGACCTCATTGGGTGGGGCCCTAATACAATAGAACACAATCTTATATTCACCCTGTTGGGCTTCTGTAATGAAATGGGTAGCTTAAAAATAACATTTATTGCTCACAGTTATTGAAGCTGGAAAGTCTGAGATCAAGTTTCTAGTAGACTTGGTAATTGATTAGAACCTGCCTTCCAGTTTATACATGGCAGTCTTCTCCTTGGCGGAGGGGGCCAGCACATTTCAAGGACACTAATCCCATTTATGAAGCTCTGCTCTTTTTGGGAGCCGTGGGGGGGGGGGGTGGGGGGGGGGGGCTGCCGCTGCTCTTATTACCTAATCACCTCCCCCAAAACCCATCTCCAAATATCATCTCTTGGGGATTCAGTTTCAGAAACTGAATTTTGAAATAAACACTAACACCTAATATATGAAACCTTAAGAGATGGTGGAGAGGCAGAGAGGGGGAGATAAAGATGTAACCAAGTATAGAAATGGATAATAAATTGTTATTTGTGGAGGAAATTTCATTATCTTTGCAAACATCAAATTATTTTTTCTGTACACCTGAAACAGCTGTCAATTTTTTGTTTGTTTTGTTTGTTGGTTGTTTAATTTTGTTTTGGGGCCACACCAGGTAATGCTCAGGAGTTACTCTTGGCTGTGAAGTCAGGGATCACTCCTGGGGTGTTCAGGATTGAACCATATGGGATGCTGGGGATTGAACCTGGTGGGCTCTGTACATGGCAAATGCTGTACTATCATTCTGTCAGTTCTTTTTTCTTTAATCTCAGTTTTAGAGAGACACCTCAGTTTTAGAGAGAGAACTGAGACACCTCAGTTTTAGAGAGAGAAGTTGTGTAACGTCTCACCACATAGTGAAAAGGCAGCCTGCTGCAAAAGGGAAGATGCCTCAGGAGAACCACATCCAGCAGCAATTTTATCCAATCCCATTGTTATATTAAATAAATTTGAAAAAAGTAATTTGAAATATTTTTTTAAATTTTTGAAATAAATTTAAAAAATATTTTTTTTTTGTTCCTAAGAGCTATAAAATGACCCCCATGTTTTTAATAACACAAAAGACTTTCTTCTTTGGCATCTGCCTATGGTCATGACTTAATTTTAAGTCTCTATGCCCAAAGTCACAGAGATTTAGAGATAAAGTTTAGAATTCAGGGCTTCGTGCTTTTCATCCAAGACTCAGGTATACTATGACCAGGAAATGGGTGTTCATTACGTTACCAAACTCTGACAGCCTGTGTCGTTTGTGCTGAGCATATGTTCAGCCCGTTGTGCCATCTCTTCAGCCATGAAACAAGGTTTCATTTAAAATAAAAATTTGCTTTTTAGTGCAGCAAGATAGTCTTTATTGAAACTTACTTGGAAAATGTGAGGGTAGGGAAAGAGAGGAAGTATGTATTCTAGAGAGAACTTTGGCTTCTCCAGAGTGGAAAAAGCAAAGCTACAAAGAGACAAGCACGCGAGATACGTACGTGTTAAAGGGAGAACAGGGGCTTGAAGAGCAAGCCTGACGTTGTTAAGGCGTTAACTGGACTTTTCACGTTTGATCAGTTCGAAAGCTCTCCAGGATGTCAGACTTGCTGTGTGACACTCGCAGTGACTTCATCGTGACCCGTAGAGATAGACCCAATAACAACAACCGCCTCGGTGCAAGGTTATTTAAGATTCAATGCGACGATGCACGATGCCTGCTACTCGGGAAGGGCTCCGTAAACTGAAGCTGTTTTTACTACTACCACAGCCCTGGTCTTTCTCCAACGTTTTTGCGGGCTTTACTCCCGTGGGCGGGGCCCTCCCCGTACTCAACATCGGTTCCGACTTTCAGGTCAGGCTACCGTTCCGGATCCTGCCCACTTGGTCCCCAGTTCCTCCGCTAGCCACGGGAGACCCGGAGCAGAACTCAAACGGCTGGAACAGAATCCCAACCGTCTCCTAAAACCGTTGGACTGGCTGGCACCTCCCGGCAAGCCTCAGAACCAATCAGAAGTGAAAGCGGTAAAAACAACGCCCGCCCCTTAAAGCGTGCTCGCGCTTCATTGGCTGAGTCCCCAGCCCAATCAGCGGTGCAACCGCCGAGGGTGGGAGAGCCGAGACAACCTGCTTGCTCCAGGGTGACAAGGTGCGAGCTGGCGCCTGCCGGCATCGAAGTTCTGGGTTCCTCCATGACTGGGTTCCAAGCTCAGGCCAATTAATGGTGGGGCAAGGGCAGCGCGTCAACCCGGGTGGTGGAGGTGGCTATAGATGTACGGCCTTAATTTTGCTTTTAACTGACAGGACATTTCAATGAGAATTTGAAACGCGAGTGGTCAGGCCAGTTATGGCTCAAAGTGCTCCCCCTGGTTTTGTGTCTCCCCTGTTTGTGAGTTGTGCAAGCAATCAGTTTAAGACAGGGCGAGAAGCAGGACAGGGCAACCACCCGAACTTCTCCAAAACCTGGCGGGATTTGAAAGAAACATTAAAGGGTGTGCAATGATGGGCACTCTAGACTGTTAAACAGGACCATGACAGTGGGGGTGTCCCTGAACATCTGAGGAAGGAAGGAGCCTTCGAGGGACAGAGCTGTTTCAAGGCTCCCATCTCTTCACAGAGAGGGCAAGGAGCAAACTCCGCAGCCGATCAGCCAAGTCTGGGGACTAATCAGACCCAACACCTTGCCCCTCCGCAGTTCCCTTGGGCAGGCTCCGACTAGGCAATCCATCAAGGGCCAGCAGCCGGAAGTAGCGCTGTCCTTGGTGCCTTTCGGGCAGTTGAGCGCGCTCAGCCGGCAGGAGCCCAGAGGAAGGACGTGGCCAGCGCGGCAGCCAATCAGCGTCCTCTATGGGATCCAGGCGCGACCGGCGACTCATGCACGTGGCCAGGCCTCGCTAGGTTCCTGGGCCTCGCACCGCAGTTCACATCCCTAACGGTCACTGGTCACTCGGGCTGCGCCCCCCCGAGTGTGTGTGGAGGCCTAATGGGGGAGAGGCCCAGAGACGGAGCTGGTGAGTACCTTGGTTTATTTTTTTCCTTAGTCTTCTTCAGGCTTGCGTCCCTCGTGGTGACTGTGGGGAGAAGTGATGTCTGAGGGCTGTAGGGTCCCAGAACTCCCCAGGGAGAATGGGAATGGGACCTACTGAGCGGAGACCAACTCAGCGTCCCTATTTGTGGGTCTTCGACCCCTGGGATCGGCCTGACTTGGAAGCAGGTTGTGGGGAAATTGAAGATGTGTGTGGGATCCCTGGCCCTCCGGAGGGCCGATGAGCTGAGCTTGTCTGGGGCATTGGACTTGTTTAAATCTGGCGCGAAGAGGAGTTGTGACTCGTCAGGGCTCATCGGGAATAACCAAGTAGGAGACGGAGCTCAAGTGCACTTGAGACGTTTTCTGGAGTTTTTCTGAGACTTTGTGTAGTAAGAGGATTTGGGGGGGTGGGCGGAGGAGGGTCTCAGGATTCCCCATTGAGGCGGTCTCGACTGCTTTTCTAGTGCTGGTAGTACTGGGGTGCCAGCTGGACAACATAGGCAGACCAACCCAGTGTTTGGGGTCTTTTGTGGGCGGGCGGGGTGTTTCTTTGAGAATTGCAGTCTGTTTATCACCGCCCAGTGTAAATTGGGTCGAGCCTGTGGCCTTGCACCTCCTAGCCCAATCTTCCCAAACCCTTTCTGTTTTTTCCAGGTTACCAGGGGAATAGCAGTTTGGGGGAAGATGATGTAATGAAGCACAGGATGAGGTGTGGGAGATCTCTTTTTCCTTGTGGGGGCCACACCCGGTGATGCTCTCTGGTTACTCCTGACTCTGCCTCAGGAATCACTCATGGCACTGCTCAGGGGACCATATGGGATGCTAGGGATCGAACCTAGGTCAGCCACATGCAAGGCAATAGTATGCCCTACCCGCTGAACTATCACTCTGGCCCCAGATCTGCTCTTTAGGAATTTTTTACCTTTCACCCAGGTAGTCTTTTATCAGCGGTCAGATATAGATGTCCAGTAGAGGGGTTGGGCCTCATCCAGCGGTGCTCAGGCCTTCCTCCTTGCTGTGTCCAGGCATCACTCCTGACAGTGCTCAGGGACTGTATGTGTTGCCTGTGATTGCACCTGGGTCAGCTGCATGCCAGGCAGTGCCTCCCCCACTGTACTATCTCTCCAGTTCAATAATTCTCTATTTAGAGAAAGAAGGTAGGGAGTTAGGGGGAAAGGAGTTATGTCTGGCTTTTACTCAGCTATTCAAGCTGTACATGGCATCAAAGCCTTGAGAGTGCTTTCATGTAAGCCGAGTCCTACGTAAGGGTGGGTGTCCGTGGTTGCATTTCAGGGGTGATGAGCTTTTGGAAATCATAAAAAATAACTATTCAGAGAAATCTGTGGCTCCTTTGTCATTCATATACAAAATATTTAAGCATTTTTAAATTGCACTATTTTCTGGCATAGTTGATTTTATGGATTCTGTTCATAAATATTTCTTTAATTGAGGTTCTTTGTACCTTAATTTAAAAAAGTACAGCGGGGGCCGGAGCGATAGCCCAGCGGGTAGGGCGTTTGCCTTGCACGCGGCCGGCCCATGCTGGCCCGGGTTCGATCCCCGGCATCCCATATGGTCCCCCGAGCACCGCCAGGAGTGATTCCTGAGTGTAGAGCCAGGAGAAAGCCCTGAGCATTGCCGGGTGTGACCCAAAAAAGCAAAAAAAATAATAATAATAATAATAAAATAAAAAAATAAAAAAATAAAAAGTACAGAGGGTGGGGGTGTTTGCCTTGCTTGTGCCCCCCACCCGGGTTTGATCCTCAGCCCCATTTGGTCCCCGAAGCACCACCAGGAATAATTCCTGAGTGCAAAGACAGGAGTAACCCTGTGCATTGGCTGGTGTGACCCAAAAAAGCAAACAATCCCTGAGCAGCAGTTGCTGTATCCCCAAATCAAGCAAAAGAGTCACTGGAATAAGCAGACGCCCTTATTATTTATAGGGCCCGGGAAGGCTGTACATTGATTTCCTTTTTCTTCCCTTATCTGCTGTTACTGCACACCACAAGGTCTGTCACACCTGGAACCCAGTCTCCATATCCCTTGCGTAGACGTGGGTACGGTGTACATCAGTTATAGTGAAGTCTTATAACCATAACCAAGGAGTGAGGCATGTGGAGGCCCTGAAAGTGGCTCACAGCTCTAGGGTCAGTATAGTTCCAATTTCTAGAGAATTAGTCTCAAATTGCAAGCCACAGGTTATAGGTGGATAATTCTTAAATGTCCTGAGACTCTTCAGTTCACAGCGAGGGACTAGAGGGCGGGCAGAGTGGAAACGTCCATCTGGGTTTAAACCAAGACTGATATTCAATTTTGTATTGAAAATGCTCCTCTGAGGAGCTGTGGGTCTAGAGGCGTTATCTCCATCCATTGTGAGAATGCACTGCAACCTAGGTTTTCAGTTCTCGTGTATCTTTTTTTCCACTTAATCCACAAAAGCTGTGCTATGATCAGGTCTTTGTCAATACATTTTTCTTTTTCTTTTTGCTTTTTTGGGTCACACCCGGCAATGCTCAGGGGTTTCTCCTGGCTCTGCACTCAGGAATTACTTCTGGCAGTGCTGGGGGGACCATACTGGATGGGATGCTGGGGGATTGAACCCGTGCCGGCACTGGCTGGCTGCGTGCAAGGCAAACGCCCTACCTGCTGGGCTATCACTCCGGCCCCTGTTAATACATTTCAACTCATTTGCTATGACTACATTTGGTCAACTTGGGTCAAGTAGATCACAGATTTATTTATTGCTTGCTTTTGGTTCACACCTGGAGGTGTTCAGGGGTTACTTCTGGCTCTGTCATCAGGGATCACTCCTTGCGGTGTTTGGGGGATCATATGGGTGCCAGGGATTGAACCCCAATGAGCTATATATGAGGCAAGCACACTACCTGCCCTAGAGCACAGATTTCAATGATGGTATGACTTGATTCTGGCATTTCTCCCCTGGTTTGTGTTAAATGAACTGACAGGGAAGAATAAAAAGCTAAGGATTTAGCTATGAGTGTTTATATGAAATGTGCCGAGGAGCTTATCTTAATTTCTGGAAAGAAATGTATTGCTAAGGGAGTGTGAAAAGTTCAGTGAACTTTTAATTTAATGTTATTTAACCTGACTTTTGGATGTTCTCTAAGAAATTAAGGAAAACATTTTTCATGAAACAAGCATACCTTTATTTGGTCTTTGCTGATGGCTTAATTTTAATGATAATATCTATAGAGAAGGAGTAATTCCTGAGTGCAGAGCCAGAAGTAATCCAAGCATAGGCAAGTGTGACCCAAAAAAGCAAAAAAAAAAAAAAAAGTATTTAGTAATGTATTAGAAAAGTCTGAGAAGCAAAATAATTATATTCTTGCCCCCACATATTTCTCTTCCAGTGATATTTTTGCTTTTTTGGGGGTCACACCTGGCGGTGCTTAGGGGTTCCTCCTGGCTCTGCACTTGGGAATTACTTCTGGCGGTGCTTAGGGGGACCATATGGGATGCCTGGGATCGAACTCAGGTGGGCCGTTTGCAAGGGCAACGCCCTATCCACTGGACTATCTCTCCAGCCCCCTTCCAGTAATTTATTTTTTCTTTTTGGGTCACATCCGGCGATGCTCAGGGGGTTACTCCTGGCTCTTTGCTCAGGAATTACTCTAGGCAATGCTGGGGGACCATATGGGATGCCGGGGTTGAACCGGGTCAGCCGCATGCAAGGCAGACACCCTACCCTCTGTACTATTGCTCCGGCTCCATTCCAGTGATTTCTTACCTTATCTATCTACTCTTTTCTCTCTCCCAGGATGCTGGATTGTGTATAACTTATAGTTTCCTAACTCCACCTCTGGCACACAACTCCCATGGATTCCTCCTTATCCTGGGAAAAGGAAAATAAGCACAGTTTCTGAAACTAGAGAGGGAAGATCTTTTTTTTTTTGGGTTTTGGCCACATTCAATGTTGCTCAGGGGGTTACTCCTGGCTGAGCACTCAGAATCATACTTGTCGGGGGACCACATGGGATGCCTGGGATTGAACCCAGATTGGTCACGTGCAAGGCAGGTGCCCTATCCCATATACTAGCGGGGGATTTTCTAATCATAGCGAATTAGCATAGTCTCTTCCTAGTCAAAGAGCTGTTTGCTTCTCTTGACACTGTACAGTGCAGAATGAATTGAACTATGTGGTCTAGAATGAAGGGGGAGAGAAGGGCCTCACATGGTACCAACCTAAGGGGCTGAGGTGAAGAGAGCCTAGAGATACCTCTCAGAAATCAGTCTCTAAAGGGATGCCCTTCGGTGGGATAGCCACCACGTGGGAGGGCAAGATGGGGTTTCCCTGTCTTGGGGGATTTTGCTCACTGACTGGGGAGTCCCCTTGCCCCTTCTCCTCCCTTTTGGGTTCCCTGAAAGCCCACTGACAGCCCCCTGTCAACTGCATTTGCGTACACAGTATGCTGCCCTTTGATCAGTCTTTAATTCTTATGGTTTCAGGGGCCAGGAGACAGTACAGTGGGGAGGGCACTTGCCTTGCCCTCAGGTGACCTAGGTTGGCTCCCCGCACCCCATGTGCTTCCCTGAGCACTGCCAGGAATAATTCCTGAGCGCAGAACCAGGAGTAACTCCTGAGCAATCCTGGGAGCAGCCGAAAAACAAAACCTCTTGCTCATTGATAGACAAGCCACATGCGTGGATGACCTGAGACACGGGCACATAATATACACGTGAGGGGACACAATTGTCTGTACCTTGACAGACCATGAACTCTACTTTTTCACTTGAAGTACCTTTCTCATGGCTTTCCCCACATCCTCTGCATCTTCAGGGATTATTTCCACATTATAGGAAGTTTCTCTCTGTATACGTTACTGATCAGAAATTGGTACTTTTAATTGTGCAGGTCAAGCGCCATTAATAGAGTCCCTGGGTGTGTTTATGAGGAGCTAAAAAGCTCAGAAATGGAAAATATTTAACGTTCATAGCAGCAAATGAACACTGCTTGCCCATTTGCATTTTCCTTTTCACTCTGACTCATCTTCCCCTCTCCCCACCCCTAATATGCCCCTTCACCAGTTCCACCCATTGACACACCCTGCCTGATCTAGGAGGGTTAACATCTGCTACACCTGGAGCCAGAGTGAGAAGTAGAATGAAGAAATATAGAAGGCCGGAATGATAGTACAGTGGGTAGGGGTTTGCCTTGCTCGCGGATGACCTGGTTTGATCCTCAGCATCCCATATGGTCCCCCGAGCACCTCCAGGAGTAAGTCCTGAGTGCAGAGCCAGGAGTTAACCCTGAGCATTTCCAGGTGTGACCCAAAAAAGCAAAAAAGAAAAGAAAAAGTAGAAGGCTGTTCTGGACACTTGGGAGTCATTAGTTATATAGGCACATAGTAGCATCAATATTATTGGGTAAGTGAAAATTTTCCCCACGGGGGGCGGAGCGATAGCACTGCGGGTAGGGCATTTGCCTTGCATGCGGCTGACCCGGGTTCGATCCTCAGCATCCCATATGGTCCACTAAGCACCGCCAGGAGTAATTCCTGAGTGTAGAGCCAGGAGTAACCCCTGAGCATTGCCGGGTGTGACCCAAGAAAAGCAAAAAAAAAAAAAATTTCCCACAATGAGGAATTGACAAAATAATGAGAAATAGAAGAATAAAAATGAAGGGGGCTGGAGGGTACGGAGGGCAGGGTGCTTGCCTTACAAGTGGCCAACCTAGGTTTGATCCCTGGCACCCATATGGTCTGCTGAGCTCTGTCAGGAGTAATTCCTGGGCACTGAACCAGGAGTAAGCCCTGAGCACAGTCGAATGTAACCCAAAAAATAACCCCCCATATTAAGTTCGCAGACTTCATGCTTTGCCCAGATTGAAGAATGCTGAAGTATGAAGAGGGAACCTGAAAACTAGACCCCTTTGGGCAGGAAATGAGACAAACCCCGGAGTCCTGATTCAGAGAAATATTTGTCATCGGCCCAAGAAAAGTTTTTTCTCCTCGAGGACCACCACAAGCCCTTCCTGGGGTTGCCCCTTCAGAGCTTGCTGGGAGGATCTGGAGTCACCCATACAAGCAGTCCCCAGTGGTGGCTCTGATGACAAAGGTCATTCCCACAGAGCACTGAGGCTTCTAGTACTGATCAGGGGAGGAGGTGGAGGAGGCCTGCTTTGGGCTCTCCTGCACTCTTTAGACCCAAATATTTCCATCCTTTTTACTTTTTTTTTTTTCTTTTTGGGTCATACCCAGAGATGCTCAGGAATTACTCCTGGTTGTGCTCAGGGAACCATAGGGATGCTGGGGACTGAACCTGGGTTGGCCGTGTGCAAGGCAAGCGTCCTTCCCACTGTGCTATCACTCTGCCCCCCTCTTTTTTTTTTTTTTTTTGCTTTTTTGGGTCACACCCGGCAATGCTCATGGTTACTCCTGACTCTGCGCTCAGGAATTACTCCTGGCGGTGCTCAGGGGGACCATATGGGATGCCAGGGATCAAGCCCGGGTTGGTCACATACAAAGCAAACACCCTACCGACTGTACTATCTCTCCGCCCCTTTACTGATACTTCTAAGAAATAGAATATTACTTGACTAGTACTATGTGCTAACGAGCCACTTTCACATGTGTTATTTCATATTCACTCCCACCTTCAAGTGAGATAAGCGGAGGGTATCCCTATGCCAAGAATGAGGAGGTAATGGGGCTGAAAGGTGACTTGTCTGAGGTGGCTCAGTGGTAGAGCTGAGTCTCAAATGCAGGTCTGATTATTGCCTCAGCTACACTTTTTTGACTCGAGAAGTTCCCCAAATGAACTAAGTCAGGAGATAGCAGGGAGAATGCCTGGGTTCAGGGAATGGTCTGTCTTGGAGAGGTGAAGCATAGACAATGCTATCAAACCACACCCTTATGAGGGGCTGAAGCAGGCTAGTACAATGGGACATCCAATGGAAGACAGTGAGGTTAGGGGCGGGGCCAGCAAGGGGGAGCCCAGGAACCCCAACAGCGGTTCAGAGCATGCGGTGTCCAGGAGGAAGCAACAAGTGGTGAGTGATTGCTTCTCCCCAGATCAGACTTTCCTCCCATTGTTCCCATCTGTCTACTTCCTGCCCACCCATGGCTCAATCTCTGAGGTGTCCAGGTAGTAATGAGACACTGGGTCCGTCCGTCTCCTTTTCTCTGGGCTCCCGGTTCCTTTCTTAAAAGTCAATATGGTGGTTTTGATGTGTGATATACTTCTGCCTTGTTCAGTTTTCCTTCCACTTCTTTTGACTTGTGAAAAGCAAAACTATGTCATGCGCTTATCCTGACCTTGAAATAGCCTCTCCATCTAAGGATGCCTGCTTCATCCCCTGGGCCACGGCCTTCTCCAGAACTTCTCTCCGCACTTGAGTAAGGAGCCTTTCTTCCTATGGCTTCTGCGCCTGCTCTTAGCCACAGAACGGGCATCTTTGGTGTTCTCTAGTTCCTTTTCTGAGGGTAATTCTAGACGCTTCTGCCTCACGGAGATGCCGGTGTAGAGCCTATAGCTCCTACCCATCTTGATGCCTTTTCAGCCTGTCAGGACGCTCAGCTCTGAGAAGGGTTTGGTGTGGGAGGGTGGAAGCTAGACATTTCGATTTCTAAACTCTCACCTGAAGCTGGTCTTTTTTTTTTTCCATCTCTGCTGACTGGATTCTTCTCTCTAACTGGAACCAGGAAAGCCAGGCCTACTCAAGAGGTCTTTCCCCAGAAGCCTTGGAGAGAATTATCACCATCGGCTATGCTTTCAAAAAAGACAATCAAGCGGCAGGTCTTTCTACTAGTACTAACCCTACTACAATCCTTGCTCTCTTCAGTCCTGAATTTGGTGTAACTTCTAGTCTGCTCTCACCAGCACCACACGCCTGGCACACTGATTCTGGACCAAGTCAGCTAGCTTCTCTGTGGTTTATTGATTTCATTCAGGCTGATTCACAACCAGCCACTCATTCTTTCTCCCCCTCACCTCCACAGGCTTGAGAATTTGCTGTTTCTCCCATCCCTTTCTACCATGGACCCCACACGGTGGCCTTTTACTCAAAACACCTGAGACTGTTACTCCAGCAATGTCCCGACCTCCAATAATACTGTCCAGTCCCTATGGCTCTGACCGGCTAGTGCGTCTAGCAGCCAGACTCCGACCAGCACTATGTGATGCCCTGATCACGGTGGAAAGCCAAGAGTTCCCTGCCCACAGCCTGGTGCTAGCTGGTGTGAGCCAGCAGCTGGGCCACAGGGGCACCTGGGCTCTGGTGAAAGGCATCAGCCCTTCCACCTTTGCCCAGGTGCTCCGCTTTGTTTATGGGGGAGGTGTAGAGCTGCAGCCTGGGGAACTAGAGCCTCTTGAGGAAGCAGCCAGGGTCTTGGAAGTTCAGTCTCTGGAAGAAGAATGCAGGGAGGGCGCGAAGGGAGAGGGCTAGAGAAGAAAAGGGTCCTGGGATGAAGGTATTTCAGGAGAACCCAGAAGGTCTTGCATGGCATTCTGAGAGAGGGCCAAGGGGTCCTGAAGATAAGTCAAGACCAGCGAAGTTTGTTGGCACTGGTGGGATAGAACAGGAGATACAGAAGGAGGCTGGGTCAGCAAGAGCGAGCCCAGAGCCAGCAGGGGCAATGCAGGCGGGTGAGGGAGAACCGACATCAGAGAGGCCCAGTCGGTCCTCCTTAGGACACAGGGAGGCAGATGGGGACCCAGAAGCAATCACGTGGAATTGGAAAAATGCAGGAAAGACGGAGGAAGTCTTGGGGAGTTTCCTGGCCCCCTGCCCCTCCAGGTTCCCTCCAAGCCATTAGCACTCCTATGCCATGGCTGGGGAGGGCCGGCCTGCCCTGTGGAGCATCCTGCTGCTGCCGCCCCCAGGTGGCGACCCCTTCTCCCATAGCACTCCCATCACTGGAGCCTGGCAGGTGTGGCCTTGGGACCAGAGGTGAGTGAAGACCTCCCTGCCTGGGAATGGAATGGTTCAGATGAGGCAGTGGTGAGGGGTGGCAGGGCACCCTATTTCTTGCCCTGAACTGCACTTCCTGGTCATAGAACAAGCAGGTCACTCCACAGGGCAAGCCAAAGTCCAGCCCCTGGGGTGGACTCATCCCACCTCCCTCTCCAGGAACAGGCTGGTCAGACTCCCCCTCGGTTTTACCAAGCTTGTAACTCTTTCCCACTCCACCCCCCAGGATCCTACCACCCCTGTATCCCCACAAAGGGCTCTGGGGCCAAAACCAGTTGGCCTCCACCAGCCCTACCCCAGGTAAGCCTCCTGCTGCCTCCGACAAACTTTACAGTATGCTATATTTGGGGGCGAGGGGGCTGGGATTTAAGACTCCAGTCTGAGCAAGGCACTGGGTCCCTCCTTCCTCCAGGCTCCCTCTCCCAGGGCCCCGCTCTGCTCAGCCCTGGGGGAGACGGAGGAGTGTGATCCGAGGCACAGAGGTGAGTAGGAACTGGGTGCTTTGGTCTCCGCCCAAGTAATCCCTGAGGTCTTGCCTGGGTGCCCAGTGACCTGAATCTGCAAGTCCCAGCCCCTACCCTTTGCCTTCTCTGTCCTCCCAGATGCTTTTGCAACCTTTGTGGGTCATGTGGGCACAGCAGGCCACCGGGCTCGCCAACAGCCTCCCTGACCCCTCGTGCTCCATCTCGGCCCTATTCATGTTCTGTCTGTGGCAAGCGATTTTCACTCAAGCATCAGATGGAAACACACTACCGTGTCCACACAGGTACGGGCGCCCTGCCCAGTGTGAACGGTCTGCTTGCTTTCAAACTCCGGTGGGCGAGCGTGGGCCCCCTCTGCAGGCCTGGCCCTCAGCAGCCCCCTTGCCCATGACACTACCGACACTTTGGTCAGCCTACATTGCCTTTCCATTTCTTCTTTTCTTCCCTGGCTTCTCCCCTCGTCCCTGCTAGGAGAGAAGCCTTTTTCCTGTAGCCTCTGTCCCCAACGCTCCCGGGACTTCTCAGCCATGACCAAGCACCTGCGGACGCCAGGGCTGCACCCTACTGCTGCCCTCTGTGCCAGGCCGGCTGCCCCAGCCTGACCTCCATGCAGGCGCACATGCGCGGCCACTCGCCCAGCCAGCTCCCGCCCGGATGGACCATCCGCTCCACCTTCCTCTACTCCTCCTCGAGACCGGCCAGGGCCTCTCCCTCTCCCTGTAGCGCCCCTTCTTCCACCACCTGACGGGCGGTCGGGAGCTTCCTGGGCCACCGCCAAGAGTAGGATTGCAGAAGGTCGGTCCGCCGCACGGTCTGCGCGCCTGCCGCCGAGCCGGCCGGTTCCCAGATGACCGCGGGCAGCAGAAGCCCCGCAGGAAGCCCAGGGCGGGCCAGGGCTGGGGAAGTCTGCACGAGGTAACTGCGGGGCCTGGGGATCCCATCACCAAAATAAAGTTTCCTATGTCTCCTCCCAGGAGCAGAAAGCGGAGTCCAGACTTGGTGCGGGGAGGGGAGAGAAAGGCGGGCGCTTGGCCCGGTGCGTCCGCGGTCCTGCAGCGGCCCCTGGTGGCCCGCGTCCTCGGCTCGGCGCGGCGGCTCCAGCGCTCCCGGGCTCCCGGCTGAGCCCGGAGGGTTTGGCGTCCCGACAGTTTTAGTGGCCTGCACACGGGGAGGTGGTGAGACGCCAGTCACTCTCCCCCTCTCACGGCGGGCAGCGGTCAGCGGTGCGCTGAGCCCCGATTTCGGGCTGGAGAGGAACTGGGGAGCCCGTGTCCTCCCCAGTCCACCCAGCTCCCAGCCTCCAGCTGCGGAGCACCTCTGCGGCAACTCCCCTCAACGCTGTCGCGCCCCGAACTGAGACCACCGCCCCAGTGCCGCCGGCCCTTCCCCAGCCCACGCCGCCGGCCGTCGCCAACTTCAGTTCCCTAGTCTGCGGGGTTCCCAGGCCCGGAGCCCACTGCACCCTGGGAGCGGTAGTCCACGAGGGTCACCGGCCTCGCCGAGAACAATGGGCGGTGTCGGGGGCGAGAACCACACCTCCCGGCGGCCCGAAGGTGGCTTTCCTGGGTCCGCCCGGGGCCCGGAGTCCCGGCTCTCGCGGCCCTGGCTCCCGGCGGAAGGAGCCGGGCGCCGGACTACATTTCCCGGAGGGCCCTGCGCTCCAGCCGGCTCCGGCCGCGGCGCGGGGTCTGCGCTCCTCAGGTGCAGTCCCGGGGTGACGGCCCCGGCCTCGGACTCCCGCTCCCGTGGTGCCCCGCGCGGCGGGGCCCAGCCCCGGCTCCCGCCGGCCCCGCGGCGGCGCTGCTTGTTGTGCCCCGCAGCCGCCCCCGCCCCTGCTCTCGCCTCCCCGGCCCCTGCGCACGGGCCGCCCCCTCCCCCGCCTCCCCGGCCCCTCTCACGGTGCCAAGATGGCGGCGGCGGCGGCGGCAGTTGCCCCGGGCCTGGCTCCGCGCAGGGCCGCTTCCCGGGCCGGCCGCGGGGCTCCGGCGGGGGCGGGGCCGCGGCGGACGGGGCAATGGGGCCGAGCGAGTGCGGGTAGCTCTGCGGCGGGGCGGCGGGCGCGGCGGGGCCGGGCGGAGCCGAGCCTGGGGAGGACACGGCCCTGCTCCGTTTGCTGGGGCTCCGCCGGGGGCCTGCGCCGGCTCCGCCGTCTGTGGGCCGGCCCGCGCGTTCAGCGGGGCCGGGGCCGGGGCCGGGGCCGGGGCTGGGGCCTGAGCCGGGCCAGCGTGCCGGAGGAGGAGAGCAGTGACGGGGAATCCGACGATGAGGTGAGGCAGTCGGCGGCGTCCCCGGCGCCGGGCGGGGCGGAGGCCAGGGGCTTCCAGGGGTCTGGGTGTTCCCGGAGGGAGGCGTGGGGGTGGGGGGGTCCTCAGGGTCGAAGCAGGACCCTTGGCAAGAGGCCTGGGTGGAGGGCTGCCGGAGCTGTCGGTGGAAGGGGGCCTGGGAAAGTGGCTGGAGCAGCCCTGGCTGCAGCCGGCCGCTTGGGCCAGGGCGCTCCCGCCGAAGTGTGCCGGGCTCCCCGTCCTGGAAGTTGGCAGCGCCAGGGCAGTGGAGGTTGGGGCGACACGGCTGTGGGTCCCGCCTGCTCGAGCCGCGGTGGTGGTTGACAGCGGCAGCGTGGTCAGTGGAGCCAGGCTAGGATTCTGCCTGCGCTCTGCCCTGCCCCTGCAGCCGGCGCCGCCTGGCCTCGCAGCCTCCCGCACTGCCCAGGCGAGGCAGAGGCCCCCAGTTGAAGGAAAAGGGGCGAGGGCGTAGAGTGCGCCTGACATTGGGTCTGGCTTCTGCTCAGGCTTTTCTCCCAGCCTCAGAAGAGGCAGACAGGGTTGGGGTGACCTGCCTCAAGACAGCACAATCGCTCCCCCCGGGGCTCAGAGTGGAGAGATTGCTGGACACACACGCTCTGCTTTGGGTGACCAGTTCCCAGCCTCCCTCCGGAAGACCTCTGGCCAGAGGGTGCAGAGACTGGCCCCTACGTTTTCCTAGATGCACAGAAGTGCATGAGGGTAGTGTCGGCCTCCTGACCTAAGGAGACCTTGTTCCTTTCCATGCTGGGCCAGCAACCTGTGCTCATGCTGGCCTGGCCTGGCTTTAGAGTTGAAAGTACCCGGTACACCCCCACCCCCACCCTCTGAGTGGTCATAGTGATTCTGTAAGGGTAGGTGAAGGGGGAAGCTGGGGATATTCCTCCATACCTGAGTCCGAGGTGGAATGAGGGCTTTGGCACTGACTGCTGTTTCTCCACCCCTGCTCCCTAAATCAGGAGTTTCAGGGTTTTCATTCAGATGAAGATGTGGCCCCCAGTTCCCTGCGCTCTGCGCTCCGATCCCAGCGAGGTGAGTGATGGGGAAAACTCTACCTCTATGGCCTTGCAGGAATATTATTCTCACTCTTGGATCAGCTTTTCCCTGTTCAACTAGAGTCTCCATCAGTTACCGAGTGTGTTCTGTGTTCAGAGACCAAGCTAGGCTGGGCTGTGGGGGAGACAGACCAGTAAGCCGTTGTCCTTGCCCTCCTGGAGCACTTTCCTCAGTCCACGTGGCTAGCTTGACCCCTCTCCCCACACCTATTTTCCTTTTAGGTCGAGCCCCGAGGTCGGGGCCGCAAGCATAAGACGACCCCCTTCAGCCTCCGCGCCTAACAGATGTGGCTCCCACCCCCCACAAAGACTCCTGCTCGAAAGCGGGGTGAGGAGGGCACAGAACGGATGGTGCAGGCATTGACTGAACTTCTCCGGCGGGCCCAGGCACCCCCAGCCCCCGGAACCGGGCATGTGAGCCCTCCACCCCTCGTCGTTCCGGGGCGGCCTCCAGGACGGCCTGCAGGCCCCCCGCAGGAGGAAACAACAAGCAGTAGTGGTGGCAGAAGCAGCTGTGACAATCCCCCAAACCTGAGCCCCCACCTCCTGTGGTTCCGTGAAACACCGAACTGGCAGCTGGAAGTGCAGGGAGGGCCCAGGCCCAGGACCTGGGACCCCCAAGCGTGGAGGACAGTCTGGGCGAGGAGGCCGAGGAGGCAGGGGTCGTGGCCGGCGGGCTGCCTTGTGATCAAGTTTGTTTCAAAGGCCAAAAAAGTGAAGATGGGACGATTGTCCTTGGGACTTGAATCAGGTCAGGGTCAAGAGCAACATGAGGAAAGCTGGCAGGATGCCCCCAGGAAGTGCTGAATCTGAACAGGGAGAGAATCCCTGCTGGAAGAAGGCACAGAAGCTGGAGGAAGAGGGCGGAGGAGGAGAGAGAAGGAAAGAAAGATAAGGAGGAAGGGAAGAGAAGGAAGAGAGAGCTGTAGCCGAGAAAGAGATAACGCGGCGGAGGAGAAAAGAAGAGGCAAAGCTGCTCGCGCCACCCTTGACTCCTCCAGCCCCTCCACCACCTCCTCCGCCTCCTCCCCCTTCGGCTTCTCCACCTCCGCTTTTGCCTCCACCCCCCCTCCGTGTCCCCCCCCACCCTTACCATCTCCTCTCCCGCCTCCTGCCTTAGAAGAGGCAGGAAGAACCCCTTCTCCAGTGGTCCCAACCACTTGCTCCAGGAGGAGGGCGGCCGCCCTGACCCCCCCAGCCAGCGGGCAGAGCGGGAAGCTGCTCGGGCAGGCCCGGAGGGCACCTCTCCTCCTGCTCCAGCCCCCCAGTGCCACCACAGGCGGCCTTCTTGAAGACAGTCCCGCTGTGGTCCCCAAAAGTACCACCTTCCTGAAGAACATCCGGCAGTTTATTATGCCTGTGGTGAGTGCCGGCTCCTCCCGTGTCATCAAGACTCCCCGGCGATTTATGGATGAAGACCCCCAAGCCCCTGAAGGTGGAGATCTCACCTACGCAGAAGCTTCCCGTTGCCTTCTCCCCAGTAGCCCCCAGGAACCGGCACCAGCTCCCTCTCCACCTCGTGCCCCAACTCCCCCGTCTACACCTGTCCCACTCCCTGAGAAGAGAAGGTCTATTCTAAGGGAGCCCACGTTCGCTGGACCTCACTCACCCGGGAACTGCCTCCACCTCCCCCTGCCCCTCCACCCGCCCCTCCCCACCACCTGCCCCTATCACTCCACCCCGGAGGCCCCTGCTCCTTCGGGCTCCTCAGTTACCCAAGCGAAGCCCACTTGAAGATCTACGAATCGGTGCTTACTACTCCTCTTGGGGCCCCAGAGGCCCCTGAGCCAGAGCCTCCTCCCGCTGATGACTCTCCCGCCGAGCTGGAGCTACGGGCAGTGGGCGCACCAACCACCTCAGCTTGCCTCGGTTTGCCCCTGTGGTCGCCACTCCAGCTAAGGCCGGGGTGCCCCCTCCTGGGGCCCCGCTCTGAGCAATGGGCAGCAGGCTCAGCTACAGCAGCCCCTCCAAGCCTTGCAAACGCAGCTGCTGCCCCAGGCACTGCCACCACAGCAGCCACAGGTGCAGCTGCAGTTACCGTCACTGCTGCCGCAGCCGCCACCACTGGAAAAGGCCCGGATTGCAAGCCTGGGTTCCTTGCCACTGTCGGGTGTGGAGGAAAAGATGTTCAGCCTTCTCAAGAGAGCCAAGGTGCAGCTATTCAAGATTGACCAGCAGCAGCAGCAGCAGAGGGTGGCGTCTTTGATGCCGGTGAGCGTGGGGGGTTTGGTTGGGCACCTGCACCTTCATTTCTCTGAGATTTTGTGCACTCCTCCCCCCCATCGTCCTGGGTAAAACCTCCATTCTAAGGCACTCTCAGCGGTCTCTCCTGACCTGTCCCGCCCCTGTGCTATTTCCCCTGGTCCTTCTTTCTGGCCTGTCTGGCCTCTGAGGCTGTTTCTTCCCTTCCCAGCCAAGTCCTGGCGGGCAGATGGAGGAGGGCATGGGGACCATCAAGCAGATCCCAGACCGAGGTTCTGTCAGGTGTGAAGATGAAGCGCTGGAAACTAAGAGAGAGAGACCATCGGTATGGCGTGGGAGGAGGGGTGCCCTTTGGAGGCGGCAGGCTGCAGGAACCCAGGGCCAGGTCCCCGCACGGACCTCTCCTTTCTCCTCCCCAGGGCCCCGAGTCCCCTGTGCAAGGCCCTCGCATCAAGCACGTCTGCCGTCATGCTGCCGTGGCCCTGGGTCAGGCCCGGGCCATGGTTCCTGAAGATGTCCCCCGCCTCAGTGCACTCCCTCTCCGGGATCGGCAGGACCTCGCCGCCGAGGGTAGGGGTGGATGTATTTTTGGGGCCATCAGATTTGGGGGTGAGGAAATGCACTAAAAGCTTAGGAGAGTGAGAGCTTAGTTGGGTACTTGGGGCTAAGTAGAACTGGGCTGTTCTGTATAATGTGGGAAAGCAGGGGCCAGGTGGCCAGTGAGAGGCACTTGAAGGCGAATAAGAGAATGCGGTGCGGTGGGGAGAGCATTTCCCTTACTCATGGCCCACCTGGGTTCAGTTCCTGCCATCCGTATGATTCCCCAAGCCCCATCAGGAGCACAGAACCCGGAGTTACCCCTAAGCATTGCCAGGTGCCGCCTGAAAACAATGAAAAATGAGTTTCAATGCATGGTGACAGAGTGGCGGCTCCATAACTACCTCTCTGCTGCTCTAGACACTTCGTCAGCGTCGGAGACCGAGAGTGTCCCCTCAAGGTCCCAGCGGGAAAGGTGGAGTTAGCAGCGCCTGGGGGCAGAGTCCGAACCTGCGGGGTCTGCAGCCACCCCTGGCTCATACGCCTCGGCGCTCACTGCCCTCCCACCACGGCAAGAAGATGCGAATGGCACGGTGTGGCCACTGTCGGGGCTGCCTGCGGCGTGCAGGACTGCGGGTCCTGTGTCAACTGCCTGGACAAGCCCAAGTTTGGGGGTCCTAACACCAAGAAGCAGTGCTGTGTGTGAGTAGCTGGGGGTGCAGCCTCCATTCTCACTATGGTTGTCGGTCACCCCCGGCCTCCTGCCCCACCAGAGCAGAGGGGTTGGCATCCTGGTGGAGAGGCTTCCTCTCTTCCCCAGACCACAGTCCCTACCCTGGTGACGTGCTGCTCCCCTCCCCAGATACCGGAAGTGCGACAAGATAGAGGCACGCAAGATGGAGCGGCTGGCTAAAAAGGTAGAAGGGTTAGGGGGAGGAATTTCTAGATGCCGCCTGTTTTAGGTTCGTGGGGTGGAGGAAGCCCTCGTCTACTTTTCTCCTTTTGCCTTCTGAGATTGCCTGTGTTGTCTTGGCCATTGTGTGTTTATTTTTCTGCCTTGCTGTCCTTTTTGTGCCCCATTTTCTGGCTTTCCTCCATCCCAGAGTCCCCCAGAGTTCAAACCCTGCTAAATCCCTGTTTCCACAGGCCGGACGATAGTGAAGACGCTGCTGCCCTGGGATTCCGATGAATCTCCTGAGGCCTCCCCTGGTCCTCCAGGCCCACGCCGTGGGGTGGGGAGCTGGGGGCCCCGGGGAGGAAGGAGGTGGCCCCCCCCAGGACCTGAGGAGCAGGACTCCCTCCTACTGCAGCGCAAGTCAGCCCGACGCTGTGTTAAACAACGACCCTCCTATGATATTTTTGAGGACTCGGATGACTCAGATCCTGGGGGTCCCCCTGCTCCCCGCGTCGGACCCCGAGAGAATGGTGCGAATTGTTGCTTCCTCTGTCTGTCCTGAGTCTTTTGTATGGAAGGATTGGGCTCCCAGACCCAGGGCTTTATGGGTCTATTGGAGAAGCGGCTAAATATAGGGGAGGTAGTTTAGGTAGACAGGGAGAACTGGTTTGTGAAGTTTCCGAGTAGCTTCTCCCGTCATCACTGTGAGCCTTAGTGGAAGGAACTTGCCTTGGGGATCCAGGTAACCAGTGAGGGGTCTTGCTTGGGGTCAGGGAAGAAGGAGAATCATACCCTGATATGTCTTGTCTAGAGTTTCCAGTGCCTGAACCTGAGGAGCAGAGCCGGCCCGCAAACCTACCTTGCAGCCTGTGTTACAGCTGAAGGCCCGGAGACGCCTGGACAAGGTCAGCACAGACCCTACCAAGAACCCCGAGCCCTGTGAGAGACCTGCTGTTCACTGCTAGAGGCTTCCTGAGAAGTCACTTGTGGGCTCACCTGAATGCTGTGTGTCTACACAGAAGATGCTCCAATGGGTGATGCTGGTCTGTCCTAGAAAGCTGGAGGAATTGAGCAAAAGACAGGGTTGGGCAGGGGGTGAGAGGACAGTGAAGAGAGATTTGACAAAGGGTGGGGTTGGCAGCCTTCTGATCACCATCGTTCTTCCTAGGATGCTCTGGCCCCAGGCCCCTTTGCTGCTTTTCCTAATGGCTGGACTGGGAAGCAGAAGTCCCCTGATGGTGTGCACCGGGTCCGCGTAGATTTTAAGGTATAGCACCACAAGTGGGGAGGGTTGTAAGCACTAGTTGGGGAGAAACTTGACAGGAATGTGCATGAAGCCAGGTTTTAACGGTGTCCTGTATTTCTTTCTTCCTTTTTCTTTCCTTTTTTTTTTTTTTTTTGCTTTCTAAGTCACACCCGGCGATGCTCAGGGGTTCCTGAGGGCTCTGCACTCAGGAATTACTCCTGGTGGTGCTCGGGGACCATATGGGATGCCGGGGGGATCGAACCTGGGTGCTCTGGCCCCAGTGTCCTATGTTTCTGCCTGCTCTGATCTGCGGCCTCTTCCCTCAGGAGGATTGTGACCTGGAGAACGTGTGGCTGATGGGCGGCCTTAGTGTGCTTACCTCCGTGCCAGGGGGTCCTCCGATGGTGTGCTTGCTGTGTGCCAGCAAAGGCCTGCATGAGGTGCGATCTCTGACATTTGGCACAGACCCTGGTCTCTGTTAGCTCTTACTGGCTGATTTTTTTTTTTTTGTGACCCTCTTTAGGAGGGTCTCGTTACATGGTTTCCTGGCCTCACCATGTGCTCATTTTCCCCAGCTGGTGTTCTGCCAAGTCTGCTGTGATCCTTTTCACCCTTTCTGCCTGGAGGAAGCAGAGCGACCCCTTCCCCAACATCACGACACCTGGTGCTGCCGCCGCTGCAAGTTCTGCCATGTCTGTGGCGCAAAGGCGGGGATCCAAGGTTGGGACTTGGGGACTTGGGGTGGGTATTGGGGTATCCCTCTTCCAGGAGGTTCTGCTATTGCTGTCTCTCCAAATTCAACAGCACCTCCTGGAGTGTGGCGCTGCCGCCATGCTTACCATCCCGCCTGCCTGGGGCCCAGCTACCCAACCCGGGCCACCCATAAGCGACGCCACTGGGTGAGAGATGAGGCCCCTTGCTTCAGCCTTCTCCTTAATACCCGGCCACCTGCCTGCTCTGGAGCTTCTCACGAGAGCTCGACACCGGGCTCTCCCAAGAAGGGGAGGTTGGAGACCTTTTGAGAATTTGACAAATGGAACTTTTCCTCTGTGGAAACTTCCCCAGGGCTTGAGGCAGTACAGTGGGTAGGGCACTTGCTTTACAAACACGCCCAACTGGGCTCAATCCCCAGCACCCCAAGTACTACCACCAGGAGTGATTCCCCGAGTGCAGAACCAGGAGTAAACTCTGAGCATCGTCTGGTGTGATGCAGGAACAAACAACAAAAACTTTCTTCCACACAGGATCTGGCAGAATCTTAAAAACATTTTTATTGAAGCACTGTGATTTACAAAGTTATTTGTGGCTAAGTTTTAGAGATACTATGCCCCAGCCCCAATTCTAGTACCAGGATTCCCCCTTCCTATTCTCCATTATGTGAGACTCCTGGATTGCATAGTCCAGGGCTCAGAAACCCCACTTTCTTCCTCTGCTCTCCACTCTTCTCCAACCAGTATTCCCACTTCAGCCCTTCCTAGCCCTCCCCTCTGGCCTGGCTTCTCTTTCTCTCTATCCCTCCTCCTTGCCTCTTCTGCTCACTTTTGCTCTTTTCTGGGTCGGTGTGTGTTTCCTGCCCCGCCTCCCCTGCTGTGCCCCTGTGGTTCTCCCTTAACACTGCCTCTCCCTCCAGATCTGCTCGGCTTGTGTGCGCTGTAAGAGCTGCGGCGCCACTCCAGGCAAGAACTGGGACGTCGAGTGGTCTGGAGACTACAGCCTCTGCCCCAGGTGCACCCAGCTCTTTGAGAAAGGTGGGGACCTGGCAGGGCACTGGGTCCGGGAGGGGCCACTGGGTAGTGGGCCACACCCCTAGATAGGCAGTAGGACTGATGCTCTTAGTGCTTTCCACTGTCTCCTAGCCACAGAACCTTTCCGCCATCCAGGGCACATAGCAGAGAGCTACTTTAAAGGGTGGTGAGAGTGAAGGGGCTGGGGGGAACCCCGAACTTGGGAGACTCTAAGGTACCTCCTAGAACCTACAGTCTGCTGAGCAGTTCTCAGAGCTCGACTGCTCTGTAACCAGGCCCCTCTTACTGAGACATTGGGCCTGCAGAGCCTTTCCCTGGACTGGACTTCTAGGATCTGTGGAGAACCTAGAGCGGGCTTCCCTGCACAGGTCAGCAAGTGGACTGTGGTCTCAGCCCCGCTGACTTGCTCTCTTTACCCCTTCCCTGCAGGAAACTACTGCCCGATCTGCACCCGCTGCTATGAAGACAACGACTACGAGAGCAAGATGATGCAGTGCGCACAGTGTGACCACTGGGTGCATGCCAAGTGCGAAGGGCTCTCAGGTGTGTGGGCAGGTGCCTGGGGTTCTCCCTGAGTCGCCCAGACCTCCAGAAGACATGGGGACTAAGTGGCCCGGCAGTGAGGGGCTGTTCCGAGCCCTCATGTTCTCCCATGCCCTCATTTCCTTCCCCGGCGATGTAGATGAAGACTACGAGATCCTTTCGGGGCTGCCCGACTCAGTGCTGTACACCTGTGGACCGTGTGCGGAGCCACACACCGCGCTGGCGAGAGCGCCCTGAGTGGGGCCCTGCAGGGTGGCCTGCGACAGGTGCTCCAGGGCCTACTGAGCTCCAAGGTGGTGGGCCCACTGCTGCTGTGCACTCAGGTCTGGGGGCTGCCAGGGAGGAGGGAGGGCGGTGGGGCCGGCTCTCCTCTAGCCCTGCTGACTGCCCTGCCTTACAGTGTGTGCAGGATGGAAAGCAGCTGCATCCAGGGCCCTGTGACCTGCAAGCTGTGAGTCAGCGCCGAGGAAGGCCACTACAAATCCGTGGTGAGGTGGGGCTGTGGGCAGACAGGAGCCAAGGGAGAAGTTGGGTGGGAATGGCAGTGCCCATCCTGACAGGCCCCCTTACAGCACAGCTTCATGGAGGGCGTGGTGGGCATTCTGATGAGGCACTCAGAAGAAGGAGAGACCCCAGGCGCCGGGCAGGAGGCCAGGCGAAGGGGCTCCTACTGAAGGTGCGCTCTTTGGGGGGCGCCTGGAGGGTGGCCGAGTGGTGGTGGGCGCAGCCGCCCCTCCGGGGCCTGCCCCTGCCAGCGTTCCTGGGGCAGCCAGGCCTCATCTTGTTAACCCGCTTCTCAGCTGCTAGAGTCTGCGTTCGGCTGGTTCGGCGCCACGACCCCAAGTACTGGCGGCGGAGTACCCGGCTGCCAAAGTGAGCAAGACTGGGTAGTAGGGAGTGAGGGTCAGGGCGTGTGCACCTGGAAATGCAGGACTCACTGGACCGGGAAGGGATGAGGACAGAGTTAGGGTCTGCAGGGGTCAGCCGGGATGAGGCCCTACTAGTTTAGAGCGGCAGAGCCTCAGATAGTGATGTTTGCTCTCACTTTGATTTGCTTTTTTAGGAGGGAACTGGGGCAGGCGGCTGCACTGTGCTTTGTAACCATTTAGGGGACCTGGGGACCTACAGGCTCACAGACAGGTGCCTGCCTAACCCAGAAGAGATGTAGAGGAAGAAAATTGCAGGCGTGGGGAGCGGTGTTTCATGGGTCCATATTCTGCAGCACGCATGGCGTGCTGGGAGACAGACCTGTCCGTCGGGAGGGAAGAGGCCGTGTGGTGCATGTTGGGTCTGACTCCGGGGGACCTTCAGTACAGCTGGCGCTTCTTGTCCACAGCGGAGTCCTTCCCAATGCCGTTTGCCCCCATCCCTGGACCACGTCTATGCTCAGTGGAGGCAGCAGGAACCAGAGGCCCCGGAATCGGGGCAGCCTCCAGGGGACCCGTCAGCTGCGACTGGTGAGTGGTGGTGAATAGTCAGCGCCCCCTCATCAGAGGGCCAGGCCCTGGATTTGGCTACTTAGGTCTCCCCTCCCACACCCCTTCCAGCTTTCCAGGGCAAAGATCCTGCTGCTCTCTCACACCCAGAGGACCCCCGACAGTGCGGCGCTCTGCCTCAAAGTGCGGAGATGCTGACTCTAAGGTGAGGGCTGTGGTGGGGAGACCTCGAGTTCCTCTAGCCCCGGGACCTCCGGTCTCACTACCACTCCTGTCCCCAGGAGGCAGGACGGCTCCTGTATATCGGGCAGAACGAGTGGACACATGTCAACTGTGCCATTTGGTCAGCTGAGGTGTTTGAGGAAAACGACGGCTCCCTCAAGAATGTGCATGCGGCCGTGGCTCGAGGAGGCAGATGGTGAGGCGAGGGCCTAGAGATGGCAGGGTCCTCCCGAGGCGACAGCTCTTGTATCACCTTCTCTCTCCTGTGTCCTCTTTCACTGCTGGTGCTGGGCCCTTGTTTTGATTGTCCCCAGACCCTGGTGCTGAGTAGCAGCCACTGCTGCTTGCTGTGCTCTCTAGTCTGAGGCATGGGGAGTAGGGGTTAGATTCCTGTCCCCGAACCTGTGCTGGACTCTTTGCGGCCAGTGCGGCGTTGAGTCTTCCCTTTACCTGTGAGGCGGGAGTTGCCTGGGTCGATGCCATGCAGGACTGGAGAATGCCTCCAGTTGCCCGCACCTGGGATGGTAGAGGTGGCAGCCGGTGCAGGAGAAGGGTTTAATGGAATAGTGCGGGTCTCACGTCAGAGCAGTGTGGGCAAAGCACGGAGGCTGCTTGGTTTTAGCTGCTGTGTGCCATCTTCCTGCGACTCTGCTTCCCCAAACCTGAGTGACTTTGGCTATGTCTGGGCCCTGAGGGCAGCTGGGGAAGAAGCTCTTTGGCACATGCCTTAACTGCACGTGCCAGGCCATGGCCGCTCCCTTAGCAGCTGCTTCTGCCCCCAGCGCTGTGAGCTCTGCCTGAAGCCAGGAGCCACAGTGGGCTGCTGCCTGTCGTCCTGCCTCAGCAACTTCCACTTTATGTGCGCCGGGCCAGCTACTGTATCTTCCAGGACGACAAGAAAGTTTTCTGCCAGAAACACACAGACCTGCTGGATGGCAAGGTGGGCCTGCCCCGTGAGGGAGACAGCACCTCCTCCGCTCTCTGGCTGCCTGCCCCCTCAGGGACCCCCACCCCACGGCCCCTCAGACCTGGTCCCTGCTGCCTCTCAGTGTTTCCTCCTTGTTCTCCCAGTGTCCTTTAGCCACGCCCCCGACTGTCCAGTCCCTGCCTCCAGAACCTTCCTCAGCATCCCCCTCACCACCCACCAATCCAGCAACCCCATTCGCCACCCACCTCCCAGGAGATCGTGACCCCTGATGGGTTTGATGTTCTCCGCCGAGTCTACGTGGACTTTGAGGGCATCAACTTCAAGCTAAGTTTTTGCGGGGCTTGAGCCTGATGCCATCAATGTGTGCTCATCGGTAAGCCACGTTCCCCTCACCCCGTCTCCTGATGCTGCTGGCCTGTTCTGACCGCACCTCCTCTCCTCCCTAGGCTCCATCCGAATCGATTCCTTGGGTACTCTGTCAGACCTCTCTGACTGCGAGGGACGGCTCTTCCCCATTGGCTACCAGTGAGTTTGCCGGGGACTTTGGGGGGGGTAGCGCCTCCAGAACTGAATCGCTTTTCTCAGGCGTCCTGACCCTCGGACCCCATCTGTCACCCGACAGGTGCTCCTCGCTTGTACTGGAGCACTGTGGATGCTCGGCGGCGCTGCTGGTATCGGTGCCGGATCCTGGAGTATCGGCCATGGGGGCCCAGGGCAGAGACCAGTTCACCTTGAGGCGGCAGAGGAGGAAACCAGACGATTGTGCACAGCCCCTCCCCTTCCTCAGGTATGGTGTCACCCTGAAACACCCACCCATCCCCTTCTCCCTAGAAACTCCCAGGCTACTTGTCATTCACAGCAAGTGATTTCCAGGCTTGCATTATGTGCCTCATTTCATGGGATGTGAGGGCAGAACACCATGTTCCCTGCATATTGTGGACTGACAACTCCTGGAAAGACAACTGAGAGCGTTTGCAGCCCTCTGAGGACATGGAAGTCCTGGGGTACTGCGGCTTCTGTGGGCGCTCGCTCTCTACCCATCACCTGGGGAGCCAGGCAGTGAGTGTGGTCTGTTTGACTCCCACCTGATGGCTGTGCTGGCACCAAGACATGCAGCCGAGTCTCCGGTGGCCCAATGGAACCAAGAGCTTGAAGCTAGCATGGGGAAAGAAGAGATGTTGGTTATGTTTGTGGGAACAGTTTGTTCTAGGTAGAGCATCACGTGAAGTGGAAAGGAGCAGAGGGTACATCTGTCCTATGACTGGAAACTGGGAGGCCTGGGAGCAGGAGGCAGAGCGGGACGAGCTTGCTTAGACTGAGCGGGGCCAGGGATGGGGAGTTGTAAGTGGCAGGGTGGGGCCCACGGCACTGGATGTAGCTGAGATGTGCAGAGCTAGACTGGTGGGATCAGCCAGGCCGAGAGGGCAGCGCCCCTGCGTCACATGGACTGCCAAGGAGGCGTGAGCTGCAGGTGCAGAGCACAAAGGGAGCAGCCCTCAGGGATGGTGCAGAAGCCACCGAAGAAGGTGGGCCTGAGCCATGTTGGGAACCGGCCTGGTTGTGACTGGAGATGGGACCCAGGTGGAGAAAGCATAGTCGGGCATTGGTCAGGAGGCTTTGTCAGGCAGCTCCTTCCGCCGCTGATGCCGTTCTGATGCCTCTTCAGAGCCCCCAGATCATGTGGACGCCCCACCAGATACAGATGCCCTTATCTCTGGAGGAGCTCCTGAGCACCACTCACCCATTCAGAACCTGGACCCCCGCTCCGGCCAGATCCAGGCAGTGCCCCTCCCCTAGCCCCCCGCTCTTTCTGGGGCTCGAATCAAAGTGCCCAACTACTCACCATCCCGGAGGCCCTTGGGGGCGTCTCCTTCGGACCCCTGCCCTCCCCTGGTGAGTATGTGGGCGCGTCTGGCAGGGCAGTGGGGTGAGGCAGTGGCACTGGCTGACGCTGACCCTTCCCCCCACAGGAAGTCCATCTTCTCTGACCCACCACATCCCAACAGTAGGAGACCCGGACTTCCCAGCTCCCCCAGGCGCTCTCGTCGTCCCAGCCCCTCGCCCCCCAGGCTGCCACCATCCCGGCGGTCCTCCCCACCACAGAAAACCTCCCCTCAGCTCAGGGTGCCCCCTCCTACCTCAGTTAGAGCCCTCACACCTACCTCAGGGAGCTGGCTCCCCTGGCCCAGCCCCGTCTCCTCCACCCCCTGAAGACCTGGGCCCAGACTTTGAGGACATGGAGGTGGTGTCAGGACTGAGTGCTGCTGATCTGGACTTTGCAGCCAGTCTGCTGGGGACTGAGCCCTTCCAGGAAGAAATTGTGGCTGCAGGGGCAGTGGGGAGCAGCCATGGGGGCCCAGGGGACAGCTCAGAGGAGGAGGCCAGCTCCACCCCCGCTATGTCCACTTTCCTGTGACTGTGGTATCTGGCCCAGCCCTGGCCCCGGCCCCCTCCCTGGAGTACCCCGCATTGAACAGCTGGACGGAGTGGATGATGGCACAGACAGTGAAGCTGAGGCTGTCCAGCAGCCTCGGGGCCAGGGCACACCTCCTTCAGGGCCAGGAGTAGGCCGGGCCGGAGTCATTGGGGCTGCGGGGGGAGGGCCCGACCTCCAGAGGACCTGCCATCAGAGATTGTGGATTTTGTGTTGAAGAACCTAGGGGAGTCCTGGAGAAGGGGGGTGCCGGGCCCAGGGAGGAGCCACTTCCTTCAGCACCGCCCTTGGCCAATGGTAGCCAGGCCCCCAGGGGCTCTCCCTAGCCCAGCGGATCCCACCCGGACATTTGCCTGGCTTCCAGGGGCCCCAGGGGTCGCGTATTGAGCCTGGGCCCTGCTCCTGAGCCCCCCAAACCGGCCACATCTAAAATCATCCTCGTGAATAAGCTGGGGCAAGTGTTCGTGAAAATGGCTGGGGAGGGTGAGCCCGTCTCTCCTCCAGTGAAGCAGCCCCTCTGCCCCCACCCGTCCCTCCCGCTGCCCCCACTTCCTGGACTCTGCCCCCAGGACCCCTGCTGGGTGTGTTGCCCGTTGTAGGGGTAGGGGGTAGTTCGCCCTGCTCCACCGCCCCCACCCCCTCCACTGACGCTGGTGTTGAGCAGTGGCCCCCCAGCCCTCCCCGCCAGGCCATCCGCGTCAAGAGGGTGTCCACCTTCTCTAGCCGTTCCCCACCAGCACCTCCTCCAAACAAGACCCCCGACTGGAGGAAGATAGGGAGTCCTTGGAGGATGTCCCCTCGGATCCAGGGCTTAGTGGCAGCAGGTAGGTTGGTGTGCTGAGGCAGGAGGGTGGGCAGGAGCAGGGAACTCGCCTTTATATGGCTCCACCCACCCACCCACCCCAGGTTTAGCAGAGTTCGCATGAAAACACCTACAGTGCGTGGAATTCTAGACCTGGAGGAGCCTGGGGAGCCCAGTGGGGAGGAAAGCCCAAGGTGAATGATTGGCCTCCTTTTCCTGGAGCGTCTGGGACCTCGGCTCTCCCCGTCTGACAGGCCTCTCCTCACAGGCCCCTCCAGGACCACTCCCCTCTGCTGCCACTTCCAGAAGGTGGGCCTCCAATGGCCACTGATGGCCCCCCGGACCTGCTGCTTGAGTCCCAGTGGCACCACTACTCAGGTAGGGAACTGCCTCCTCCCGACAGACAGAATTGGGCCGTTTGGAAAACACCTTCTGGGTCCTCCCGCTGGGAGTCCCACTGTGGAGCGCGTGCCACCCACATGCCCCACCCTGAAGTTGAGTGCTCAAGTCACAAAGGTACCGTGGGCCCTTCATCCCTGGCCAAGCTCTTAGAGCAGAGTCTGCGCTTCATGCAACGAGGCCTCTGGAAGCGACCTGTTGTGACCTGCAACAGGCCTCATCCTGGGCTGTTTCGGGTCAGAGGGTCAGTGCCTCGTAAGCTAAAGGTGAAGCTCTGGGACTTTTCAGAGATGGAGGCACTCACCTTGGATCCAGGGATAGGGCAGGTATGGGAAGATCAGAGTGGGGTGCTGGGGGGCTAGGAAGAGTAGTGAGCAGGCTCAGTGCATCACCTAGAGTTGTGCAGCATGGGCAGGTGGCACAGGGTAGGGAGTATATGTCAAAGTCCAGAACTGAAGACTGGTGAAGCCAATACTCAGGCACCTTGCCAAAAGCTCAGCTCAGCATCTGGGTGGAAGAGATGAAGCAGCAGCTTAGAAATGTTTTGTACAAAGGCCGAGACAGCTAAGCCACGTATGAGGACAGACTGGAGAAAGCATGGGAGGGAGACATGGCCGTTGGCTGTGAATAGGAGACCCAAGAGGAGGAAAGGCAGTTGGGTAGGTTAAACTGCAGGACATGGGTGCTCAGGATGGGGCCCTTGGCGTGCGACACCGAAGGGAAGTGGGAGAGGGAGTGGGTTGCACCTAAACAAGCTAAGTTTCTCAAGGCTCAGAATTTCGATTATTTGGGTCAAGAGATAACACAGCGGGTAAGGCACTTACCTTGCATGTGGTGGACCTGGGTTTGATCCCCATCATCCCATATGGTCCCCCAAGCCAGCCAGGAGTAACGATTCCTGAACCCAGAGCCAGGAGTAAGCTCTGAGGACCGCCAGGTGCGGCCCCCAGGGGGATGGGGGCGGGGCGGGAAGCAACTCTTGAAATTTCTTGTTCAGAAGTTGAATATTTTTAGCACTGCTCAGCAGCTGAGCGTGGAAATGGAGTAAAGTAAAGCGGGAGTGCTTAAAGCGTGGGGACCAGGGATGGCAGGAGTGTGATTGTGAGTGTGACAGTCCTTAGCAGACACACAGTTCAGGGAGACCGCTGTAACCTTGAGCGTGGGGAGATAGATGTGTGAGGGTACTAGGCATAGACATAGACCAGACCAAAGTGGGGGAGGCGAGGAGAAGGCTGAGAAAGTAGAAGTCAGGTGGAATAGACGGAGACGGAGGCCTAGAGATGATGCTGGTCACCCACTGAGAATCCAGTTTGGAGATGTGTGGGGAGAGTGGCCATCCAGCCACTCTGGATGAGAAGGGTCCACTCAGACACTTTTTTTTTTTTTTTTTTTTGCTTTTTTGGGTCACACCGGCGATGCTCAGGGGTTACTCCTGGTGGTGCACTCAGGAATCACTCCTGGTGGTGCTCGGGGACCATATGGGATGCCAGGGATCGAACCCGGGCTGGCATGGGCTGGCTGCATGCAAGGCATAGCCCTACCCGCTGGGCTATCGCTCCGGCCCCACTTTGCCAGCACACTGCAGGTCAGCGCCCAGGCCTTGGCCCACATCCCACTTGGTGCCAGCAGCCGCCTTCATGTGCTTTTCCTCCTTCCTTGAAACCCTCTTCCCTGGCTCCCAGCTCCCTGCCCTTTCCTCCTCTCTTGTTATCTTCTCATTGTTCTCGCCTGTCCGCTCTGGCCTGTCTCAGGACCCTGTCCTTGGCTTCTTTCTCTCTCTCGACTACTTCATCTTCCGAGTCTAAACCCCTTCTCTTCTGATAGCTCCGAACTGCTGGCCTGACCCTTGTGCCTTGCTGCCTTCTCCCATCTCTACCAGCCATACACATTCCTTAAAGAGTCCCTGAGCACCACTAGGAATAATTCCTGAGTGAAGAGCCAGGAGTAACTCCTGAGCATCGCTGTGTGTGACCCAAAAGGCAAAAAAATAGACACAGACAGACAGACAGACAGATGTTTGATGTGTGCGGAGCGATAGCCCAGCGGGTAGGGCATTTACCTTGCACGTGGCCCGCCTGTGCCGGCCTGGGTTCGATCCCCGGCATCCCATATAGTCCCCCGAGCACCACCAGGAGTAATTCCTCAGTGCAGAGCCAGGAGTAACTCCTGAGCATTGCTGGGTGTGACTCAAAAAGCAAAAAATAAAAAATCTTTAGAGAAAAAAATTCACTGAGAAAAATGTCACTGAGAAATTAAATATCTTACTGTGTACTGTATACTTGATTCTGCAAGTCTGGGCTGATAGGTGTTAAAGCGTTATGGAAACTTGTGCCTGTGAGAAGTACATGTGCGGGGCCAAGGAGGAGCCTCAGGGGCGGAGCGATAGCCCAGCGGTAGGGCGTTTGCCTTGCACGTGGCCTGCCTATGCCAGCCCGGGTTCGATCCCGGCATCCCATATGGTCCCCGAGCACCGCCAGGAGTAATTCCTGAGTGCAGAGCCAGGAGCAACCCCTGAGCATCGCTGGGTGTGACCCAAAAAGCAAAAATAAATTAAAAAATAAATAAATAAATAAATAAATGAATAAATAAATAAATAAATAAAATTTAAAAAAAAAGGAGGAGCCTCAGTGGGCTGGAGCACTTGCTTGGCATGCGGGAGCTTTGGCTTTGGTGCCCAGCTCTGTGTAGTCTCCAAAACAGGAGTGACCCCAGAGCATTGACTGACTCAGGAGTAACTCCCTGAGTACCACCTAGCATTACTCCCCAAAGAAAATATGGAAATTATCAGTTTTTTATATTTTGTGTAAGAGAATGACGGCAGATGGACATTTATGATAGGTCAGTTGGTTTTGAATGAATTCATTGTCCTGCAGAGCCATAACACTCCATGGAACTGCTCGTCTGTCCGAAGTCCTACAGAGAAGGACCATAGGCCTCCTGGGGGTGGGGGAATGATCCATGCAGGTAAAGGGTCATGAGACCCCAGTGCCTGTGCCCCGAAAGAACGACAGTGGGGAACTTGAGGCTTTGAGCCAGTAAAGGACGAGCCTCACCTGCTTTGACCTGCTTTTTGGAACCAGGTGAAGCTTCAAGCTCTGAGGAAGAGCCTCAATCTCCAGAAGACAAAGAGAACCAGGCCCCCAAGCGGGCTGGCCCACACCTGCGTTTCGAGATCAGCAGTGAGGATGGATTTAGTGTGGAGGCAGAGAGCTTGGAGGGTGAGTGAGGAGTTGTAGCACCGATGGGTGGGAAGGTGTCCAGGGAACAGTAGCCTGAATGTGCCTGGACCCTCCCCAGGGCGTGGAGGACTCTGATTGAGAAAGTGCAGGAAGCTCGAGGGCACGCCCGCCTCAGACACCTCTCCTTTAGCGGTGAGTATCCTGCGGGGCTGCAAGCTGGGACTTGAGCATGACTGGTGTGTGTCCTAACCTGTCACTCTCTCCAGGAATGAGTGGGGCAAGGCTCCTGGGCATCCACCACGACGCTGTCATCTTCCTGGCAGAACAGCTGCCTGGAGCTCAGCGCTGTCAGCACTATAAGTTCCGCTACCACCAGCAGGGAGAGGGCCAGGAAGAACCGCCCCTGAATCCCCATGGGGCGGCCCGTGCTGAGGTCTATCTCCGTGAGAGGACTTGGGGGGAGATGCTGGGGAGCCCAGTTGGAGTTTTCAAGAGTGGAACTTGGCTATTAGATTGGAAACAGGCCTGAGGAAAAGACACTAAGCCAAGAGTTAATTTGAATTGGGGCTGGAGCAATAGTACAGCAGATGGGGAGTTTGCCTTGTGCATTTGGCCGACCTGGGTTCGATTCCTGGCATCCCATATGGGCATCCTATAAGGACTACTCCCAGGACTTAATTCCTGAGTTCAAAGCTAGGAGTAACCTCTGACCTTTTGTATGTGACCCAAAAGGCCCTCCATAGAAAAATTTATTTTAATTATCTATAAATAATCCCAGACTGGCTAGAGCAAAGGCGCGAGCTTACCTTGCATGTGGACAACCCAGGTTCAATCCCCGACACCCCATATGGTCCCCGAGCCTGCCAGGAGTGACCCCTGAGTGTGGAGCCAGGAGTAGACCCTGAGCCCTGCCAGGTGTAGCCCAAAAGAAAAATAAAATCCCAGACTTTGAGTTGTGAGGTGAACAGTGCCATCCATTCACTGCCGTCTTTACTTTTCCTGCTGCACAGCAGGCTGCAGGCCCAGACGAACAGCCCCAGCGGGACAGCACCCCTTGGCAGGAATAGCTCTGACCCCTGCGTTCCTTTCTTCCCCACAGTAAGTGCACCTTCGACATGTTCAACTTTCTGGCCTCTCAGCACCGAGTACTCCCTGAGGGAGCTGCCTGTGATGAAGAAGAAGATGAGGTGCAGCTCAGGTCAACCAGGTATGGAGGGTAGCAGCAGGTCAGGGTCCCGGGCTGTCTGTCGGAAGGGTCCTGCAGTCACTCCTGGTGAGCCTGTGACACTGCGTTCCCCACCAGACGTGCCACAAGCCTGGAGCTGCCCATGGCCATGCGCTGCGTCACCTCAAAAAGACATCCAAAGAGGCAGTGGGTGTCTACAGGTGAGTGGGCCCTTTGGGTGGAGGGATAGGCACCTTATTTGGGGGCTCTTTGTCCCCCTACTCTGAGCACCCCCTACTCTGAGCACCTACTCTGAGCACCATCCTACCCTACAGATCTGCCATCCATGGGAGGGGCCTGTTCTGTAAAGCGCAACATCGGCGCAGGTGAAATGGTCATCGAATACTCCGGGATTGTCATTCGCTCTGTGCTCACTGACAAACGGGAGAAGTTCTATGACGGGAAGGTAGGCTTTGGGCCGTGGGGTGAGGTCGAAGCAGGGCCCTCCTGGGGACGGTGCCCGACAGCTCCTGTCCCGTCCCTGCAGGGCATTGGCTGCTATATGTTCCGCATGGATGACTTTGATGTCGTGGATGCCACAATGCACGGCAATGCTGCCCGCTTCATCAACCACTCGTGTGAGCCCAACTGCTTTTCTCGGGTCATCCATGTGGAGGGCCAGAAGCACATTGTCATCTTCGCCCTGCGTCGCATCCTGCGCCGGGAGGAGCTCACCTACGACTACAAGTTCCCCATTGAGGATGCCAGCAACAAGCTGCCCTGCAACTGTGGCGCCAAGCGCTGTCGTCGCTTCCTGAACTGAAGCCGTGGCTTGCCGCCAGGGCACACCCCAGAATCCTTGCTGCCATCTTGCCCCTAGCCCGGGGGCTCCCTTGTTTCTCCCAGAGCATCTCACCCCCACTCGTGTCCAGGGTGGATGTGGGCATACTGGTGACAGCCTCTCTTTGGCGCTGCCCCAAGCCTCTGGTCCACCCAGCAATCGCCCTCTACCTACTCTGGGGGCCCAAGATGTAGATACTGTACAAAGGTTTCTAAATCCCTTCTTTTCTATGCACTTTTTATTTAAGAGGGTGGGATCCCAGGTGGGAAGCCCCCCACAATAAAGTCTGTCAATGTTTGGAAAGGTGGTCCTCCCGTTTGTGGAGCTCGGGGCAGCTAAGGGAGAGGTCGCTTTTCAGAGCTAAACTCTGTGGAGCCACATTTTCCAACCACATAATCCAGCTAGAGCTTTGGGAGCATTCAGGGCTCTATCTGAGAGGGGCACCTGGTTGGCCAGTGGTGCCTGGGGTCAAAGAAGAACGAGGAGGTCTACAGTGTGCCCTCTTAACGAGACCCCGAGTCAGTGGGCATGAGGGTACGGGAACTTTATTGACTGTTAGGCCATACAAGCCCAGACCTGCCGAGTCGGGAGAGCACCTGCAGCGCGTCTGCCCGCCCCAGCTGGGCCAGGTGTGTGCTAAGCTGACCCAGAGAGGCAGAGGGCTCCCTTGCTACCACCACCTCAATCAGGGCACGCAGAGGCGAGTGGCTGGGTGCAGCGAGTAGGCGTAGTTGGACCAGATGGCAGGCAGGCCATATCTGGAAGCCAGATGTCGGGTGGTACCACAGGCAGTGGCCCCGCCAGGTCCAGGCTCGGGGTCCAGCAGCACAATCAGCTCCTCCAGCACTTCCAACTCATCCAGGAGCCGAGACAGGGGCTGTGAGGTCAGACCTGGCAGCTCTGGGAGACAAAGGGAGGCTTGAGGGGAGAAAAGGGGACTTGAGTCCACCTCCCCCCTCGGCATGTACCCGACTAACCACCGCCTAGTTGTGTGTGTGGAGACACCTCCTTCCCTGAATCTCCTGCTTCTGAAGTGTCCAGGGGCCTGGAGTGGACCCGTGCTGGGTGGCAGCGCTATTGAGGTCCTTGGAAGCAAAGCCAGGACGGGGGTGGGGGGGTGCCTTTCCTTCGGCAGCGGTGGTGTCTTTGTAGGGCGAGCAGAAGGCCCACTGCCCCAGCGGGTCAGCAGAACCAGCATCATGGGCAGCACAAAGCTCGGCAAGGGCGTGCTTGGCAAGGGCTCAGCGGTCCCTGAGAGGCTGGGAGGCGGGAGGCGGACAGAGCTCTTTGGAGACGGGCTTCTGGAAGTGGGGGGGAGGCGAGTTGGTCAAATTGAGGCAAGGCCCACTTCCCCCACCCCTGCTATATAGCACCATCCCATCTTTAGCTGGGTGGCACCCAGACCCCGCACCCCAGCGTGCTGCCCCCACCTCCCTCCAGGGGCACCCTTGCCGCGACCGCAGCCTGCACCTCTCTGCAGCGAGGGGACCCAGTTCTCCCCGCCTTCTCGTTGGGCAAGGGTCTTGCGGCTCTGCTGCCACACGGGCTACAACGACTCGGCGCCGTCGGGGTTGCAGTGCCCAGGAGGGCACTCTCGGAAGGGGTGAGCCACGTGATCGCCCAAGTCGTTGAGGCCGCAGTTCTCCGAGAACTCGTAGCCTGGTGGGAGACAGCGCTCACGCACGGCGGCCCGGCGGCCCAGCGGAGGCCGCCCACCTCTCGCTTCACCGCGCTTCCCCCCAGCCCCGCCCCTTCCTCTCCCAGCGGGCTGGCCCCCTCCGGCCTCCCTGGCGCCCTCCAGTCCCCAGGCGCTGACCAGGCCCCGCCCACGCCGGGTTTCACCACCCGCTGCCCACGCCTTCCTGCAGGCCCTTCTTCACAAGCCGCACCCCTCCACTAGGGCGGTGCCATCTCCCCGACCCTTCCCCAGCCTTGCCCAGTCCCCAGCACCCTGCGCGCCCCCTGCAGCGCCTGACAGTGGCGGTGTGCTCTGCAGGCTCTGCCCCTCACCGCAGCAAGGAGGCGGCCCGAGCGCCGCAGGCAACTGCCGCAGCACAAGTTGTCGGGGTTCCAGTACTCTAGGCGGCCGCAGTGCTGGGAGGGCTCCAGCGACGTTGGCCCGGCCAGGAGCAGCAAGGCCTTCAGGAGGAAGCGGGGCCTCATTGGAAAAGGCCTGCGTGGGAGGTGGTCGTGACCGCGGACTTCCAGCCAGCCTACTTCTGTCGCAGCATCACCGGCACGCACGGGGAAACAGGGCAGGAAGAGGAGGCAGTCGGTATGGAGGGCAGAGGACCCCAGCCAGTTCAGCTCTGGGCCATTCACCGAGAGAGGGTCCCCTCTGCCATCTTCCTGCCCTCTTTTTCCGCTGCTAAAATGGGTGATAGCATCTACTCATAGCCCTGTACAGAATTAAAATTGTTCGATCCAGTGCCAGATGGTACAGCAGCTAGGACACTTGCCTTGCAAGGGGTCCACTCAGGTTCAATATCTGGCATCCCACATGGCCTCTCCTCACTCCACCCCGCCACCAGGAGTGAACCCTAATTACAGAGCTAGAAGTAATCCCTGATCATTGCCTGGTGTGGCCCCCAAAACAACAATTAAGAAAACCTGTTCTATCCCAGGCATCCTACATGGTCCCCAGGGACCAGAGAGACTGATTCCCTAAGCACAGAGCCAGGAGTAAGCCCTGATGACCGCTGGGTGTGCCCAAATACACAATTACTAGAAAGCATGGCACTTAACACAGTAGCTGTCATTACTGTAAGCTTCACAGGCCTCAGGTCTTGTCAGCGCCCATCTCAGCGCAGCTAACAGGAGGCCCCCTGGCCTGCCCCCACTGGAGGCACCCACTTGGCGCCAGATGTCTTACCTTTGTCGTTCCTAAGCCCACTCTCCTTTGAGCCGGAATGCAACCTGCCACAACCAGATTTCCCCGAGAAGCCTCAAGAGGAGGGAATGTTTCTAGCACAGTGGTGGCCCGCTAGATATCTCACGGGTTCCTAGATGCTTGGATCCACTTCTTTACTAGCTACTGTTTGAAGTGCCTCAACCGATGTTGTGGTCAGAGCCCAACCCTGCTCTTGTCAGGGAAACGTGGGCCTGAAAGGAAACTCCAGCCCACAACTAGGCAAGGCTAACAACCCTTAACGCAGAGCTTTATTAGGGGGTGGCTGAAGTCCCTGTGTTCAACAGGTTACACCACACAGCCCCAGTGCCTGGGGAAAATCTGGCCCTGGGAACAGATTATATATAGGAACTCCGGAGGAAGGGTCCTGGCCAGAACTTCTGTGCCTGTCGGGTGGAGGGCAAGGGGTTAAGGGATTCAAAAGCGTCCATGGCGGTGGTCTGGTGAATGTCGGTCGGTTCCTTTCTCGGGGCGGTGGCTGGTATGGGACCTTGGGGGTGACCTGCAGACAGTGAAGAAAGAAAGATTAGCATTGACCCCACAGCTCTGCCTCACTGTTCCAGAACGGTGCAGAGCAAGAGGTCTAGGATGGGAGAGCAGTTTAGTTTTAGGATTAAGAGTTCAGGACTCAGGGCGGGACGTTAATAGTAGCACGTGGGCCTGCCTTGCACACAGCCGGCTCAGCTGCAACCTCTTGTGCCGCATGTTCCCCAAGTCTTCAAGAGTCAGCCATGAGCACGGACCCAGAAGAAAGCCCCTAATCACTAACAAGCATGGCCCAAAAAGTCAAAAATATGAAGATGTAGCTTTGGGGTTGCAGTGGAGTTTAAGACACAAAGGGGGCAGGGGCTGGAGGCGATAGCCCAGCGGGTAGGGGCGTTTGCCCTTGCACGCGGCCGGCCTGTGCCCAGCCTGGGTTCGATCCCCGGCATCCCATATGGTCCCCGAGCACCGCCAGGAGTGATTCCTGAGTGCAGAGCCAGGAGAAACCCCTGAGCATTGCCGGGTGTGACCCAAAAAAGAAAAAAAAAAGACAAAAAGGGGGCGGAGGCGAAAGCACAGCAGGTAGGGGTTTGCCTTGTGCGCCAAACTGGATTTGATCCCCAGCATCCATACGGTCCCCGAGCACTGCCAGGAGTAGTTCCTGAGTGCACAGCCAGGAGGAATTCCTGAGCAAGGCAAGGTGTAACAAAAAAAAAAAAAGACACAAAGGCCTGAGACAAGTGGTGTGTTGAACTGCGCTCATCTCAGGGCACAGGGCTCAGGGCGGATGAGGTGTTGGTAGGTCCTCAGGTACCTGCGCCTAGGTCCCCCGCCCCGTAGAGCTGCCGCCTGAGGTTCCGGGAGATGGGGCGCAGGTGCATGAAGTTGCAGAAGCCACCTCGGGTACATTCCCTGGGCAGAAGATGGACAGATGGAGGTGGCCAGTGTTCCTGACAGTCCCTCAACACAGGGATTCTGGTCGGAGCCCCAGAATCCTGACTCCTTGTATTCCCAATGCCCCACTGCGCGGTCAGACCCCAGGAGCCATACCCCATCTCATACTGCCGACAGCACGACTCCCGGAAGTCAGTGACCGGGGACAGCTCTGCATGCACAGCCTGCCCATTGAACCAGCGGTTATTGAGCTCGGCCACGGCCCGCTCGGCGTCCCTCCTCGCGCCGGAACTAGGGGAAAGTTGGCAGGGTCAGCACCCAAACTCAGAATTAATCTTCAGGGGTCTATCAGTCGCTCGGGGTGGGGGTTGTGCTGGACTGGCTTTACTGATGGCCGGCAAGCTGTGAAGTTTCAGCGATGCCTCGGCCTCTGGGTTCTAACGGGGAAGCACAGGCACCTTGACATAGACATTGCCCACAAGGTGGTCCCCCAGGTTGTCGCACACATTCATCTCTTCAATCTCCCGTATTTCTCCTGCAGTTCCGTGAAGACCTCCTGCGGAAGACCAGGCGGAACTCAGCCGAGCTGCAGGCCACCGGGAATGCACTCACCCGGGCCAGCCCTCACCTCGAAGAAGTTATCATAGTGCTCCTGCACCTCCACATCGCTCACGTGACCTGGAGGAAGGCGGATAGAGGAGGGGGATCAGAGACGAGGCCTGCGGGGCGCTGTCCACCCTGCCAGCACACCCGGTCTCCCCACTCACGAGTGCGATCCGTCTGCGGTTTGGGCGGTGTTCTGTGGATTCCGGTACAGATTGAGCAGCACTATGGTCTGAACAGAAGGTCAGGGAACGGGGCCTGAGTTCAGAGAGCGGGGCTGCATGCAAAGGGGACGGGGTTGAAGAGTGGGGGGGCGGGACCCGGCACCTCAGAAGCAGCCTAAGCCTCGTGGGTGCATCAGCGACGCAGGTGCCTAAGGAAACCAGAAGGGAGCGGGCCTGAGCTTGAGGGCCAGCCCCGAAGAGGACGGCGGCTGGACGGGGGGCGGGGCCTAATTCCTGGGCGGTCCCAGAACGAAAGGGTCGGCCTAGGGCGGGCGTTAGGCAGACGGAAAAGGAGGGACCTCGCGATGATAGACAACAGAAGGGGACGGGCTGGGAGGCGTTAACCCCCCCAGGCTCCGTGCAGGCTCTCACCTGGCTGAAAGTCGGTTTGTTGTGAAGCCGGGAGCACCGGTCCCCGTGCCGGCAGGCCCCGATCTTAAAAGTAAAAAGAGCAGTTAACCCTGGAAGAAGTGCAAAGACAGAGGTGAATCGAGAGCTGGGGAGGCCAGAAACCCCAGAAACATCGTCCCAAGCCGCCCTGCCGTCGGGGCACCAGATGCCCCGGTCCTGGATCCCCGGGGGGGAGCCACTCCCTGCTCCCATTCTCACTTGTCCTTCTCAGTCCCGAATATCGAAGCTAAATATTCAGCCATTTTTATCCGAACCCTCCAACTGCCTGCGCCTTGCGTCACGTCTGTTGCCTGGAGCATTCTGGGAAGTGTAGTCCAGCGTGTCTGGGCCGCGGGCGCGCACCGGAGCTCGCAGTGCGCGTGCGTGCGGGGAGCTCGCGCCTGCCCCAGGCGCGGCCGGAGGGCGCATGCGCGCGCGCCGCGCCACCAAGACTACAAAGCCCAGAGCGTCTTGCGGCATCTCGCGCAAACGTCCGTCGCTGGCAGAGGCCCAGGTAGCCAAGCCAGAGGAAGGGGCCTGCGAGGTGAGTTGTTGGGGTCTTGCGGGCGCACCGCGGCCGGCACAGAACGTCTCAGGCCAGTCCTGTTGCTGGTATGGCTGGGGACCCCGCTCCAAGCAACCCATCCTCCCATCTGGCTCCGTTCTATCGTAATAGGGCGTGGTTGTTCGCGATTCTCGCGACTGTCACTTAGGATCGAGATTTGGTTCTTGCCCAGCTGACCTCAAGGGACCACCCAGCCCAGCGCAACGATGAACTTGGAGCGGGTGTCCAACGAGGAGAAGTTGAACCTGTGCCGGAAATACTACCTGGGTAAGGGCTTCTCTGTTACGGTCTCAGCAGAAGATAGGGGGCTGGACTGAAAACAGTAGAGGGAGCCGGGACCTGGGTGCTCGGATCCAGCGTTAGAAGCGGCTTCTGGGCATTGGGCTTCCGAGAAAAGGGCCTGGGTCCCAGCGGAAGGAGTACGTTGACACCACAGCTTCTTAGTCCCAAAAGTGCAGGATAGTTGCCAGGGGTGGGTGGAGAGGGGAGTGTCCTGGATTTGGGGGCCCCTGGTAAGAGATCTCTGAGCTTGAGTTTAGAAAAGGTCAAAGATCTCCTTTCAGATAGACCCTCTTGGAGTGCTGGGGTGGGGTGTGGGGAGCTCCTCATTGCCTAATGCCCCCCTTTGTTTTTCACCTTCAGGTGGCTTTGCTTTCCTACCTTTTCTCTGGTTGGTAAATATCTTCTGGTTCTTTCGAGAGGCCTTCATTGTCCCCGCATACACAGAACAGAGCCAGATCAAAGGCTGTGAGTCCAGAGCAAATGAAATCATCGGTTGTGTGTGGGGAGAAACGGGGGACTCTCGGAGGGAGGGGTGATGAGATTCGCGGGGCAGTGCTGAGAGCTGGGAGGTGCGCGCTGGCGGAGGCCAACTCCCCACGTCTGTCCTCTTTCCAGATGTCTGGCGCTCAGCTGTGGGTTTCCTCTTCTGGGTGATTGTACTCACTACCTGGATCACCATCTTCCAGATCTACCGCCCCGTTGGGTGCCCTTGGCGACTACCTCTCCTTCACCATACCTCTGGGCACCCCTGACAGCTTCAGTACAATCCTGGGGAACTGTTCATTCTCCCAGAATGGGCACCAGTGTTCGAAACCCATTCTCAGCTCCTACAGACTTTTTACCCTCCCCTGTGTACTCTGCTGATCCCCTCAATAAAGGATCCTAATCCTCTTCATTGACTTTCTGGAATCTTTTGGAGGTTGAAGCATACAGTGAATATTGTTTAAAAACATTTTGTGATGCTCACTTTGTGCTAGGCTTAGTCCTCACGTGGCTTAAACGTTTTCACAAAAAAACTACTATAAACCTCTACATTAGAAATTTTACTACTGTGGGGCCGGGCGATAGCCCAGCGGGTAGGGCGTTTGCCTTGCACGCGGCCGGCCTGTGCCGGCCCTGGTTCAAATCCCGCATCCCATATGGTCCCCCGAGCACTGCCAGGAGTAATTCCCTGAGGTGCAGAGCCAGGAGGTAACCCCTGAGCGCCGCGGGTGTGACCCAAAAAAGCAAAAAAAAAAAAAAAAAAAAAAGAAATTTTACTACTGAGAAGCCCATTTTCTATGTGAGGACCCCAAAAAGGAATAATAAATACTTCAATTTCCAGGGGCCATTGTCCCATGACTTGCAATGTGTGAATTTAGAAATATTTTCCAACCATCTGACATGAGGCTCTCAGTGTTGCAACTTCCTAGAATTTCACTGGGCCACAGCATGCCTGATAATGCAGTTGGCCAGCTTGGGAGTTTCAGCAGCGAAGGGCTCCCTTCACCATCATTTAAAATTGTAACCCCACCTTGGGCCTACCTGTATCCCTGTCAGACCATGTTCTTTCTCTGTTTGTTTGGTTTTGGTTTGGGGGCCACACCTGATAGTGCTTGGGACTTACTCCTGACTACTTAGGGATCACTCCTGGATCCCTGTCAAGTCTGGGGACCCTGTAGAGTGCCAGGAATTGAATCCACTTCAGCCAGGTGCAAGGCAAGCACCTTACCTGCTTCTCTGGCTCTTTATTATATTTTGCTATGAAGGTCTTTCATCTACCTTCTAAAATACAAACTTCAGGGTTGGAGTGATAGTACCAGCCCTGTGGGTAGGGTTTTCACCTTGCACCCTCCACACCCCGGTTCAATCTCTGGCATTCTATATGGTTCCAGAGCACCACCAGGAGTAATCCCAAAGCCAAGAGTAACCCTTGAGGGAGTAATAGTACAGTGAGTAGGGTGTTTTGCCTTGCATGCGGTCAACGCAGGTTCGATCCTTGGCATCCCTTATGGTCCTCTGAACATTGCCAGGAGTAATTCGAGTGCAGAGCAAGAATAACCCCTGGATATTGCTCTTGTTTGACACCCACCCTCCCCCAAAAAACAAAATAACCTTTGAGCTTGCTTCACTGGGTGTTGCCTCAAAACCAAAATAAAATCCACACTTGGAAGCCAGGGATGAGGCTAAGAAGATGAGCACTTACTTTGGATGTGTGAGGTTCTAGGCTCAATTCCTGGCACAACAATGAAAAGAAAATAATCACAAATAACTAAAAGTATCAATAGAACAAGGATTTTCTTTTTTGTTTACTATAGTATCTCCATTAACTAGACTGCCATACTGATAAAATAGTTGCTCGTATCTGAAAATAAATTGGCAGGTAACTAGTACCTGGTGAGTGTTCAGCAAAAGAGAATCCAGTTTGCTTACAGACTCATCGTCGTCATAGGGGCAAGTGGGACTCCGGTCAATTCTTGTGCATAACTTGGGGTGGGAGCGATAGTACAGCCAGTAGGGCGTTTGCCTTGCTCGAGACCCACCAGGGTTCCATCCTTGGCATCCCATATGATCCTCCGAGCACCGCCAGGAATAATTCCTGAGTGCAGAACCAGGAGTAACCCCTGAGCATCACCGGCTGTGACAAAAAAAAAAAAAGTCTTATGAGTAACTTAATAAAGGGAGGGTGGTTGTCACTCAAAGCTTCCAACTACAAATCCCAGGAGGGTGTACGATGCTCAGCGCCTACGACTCCCACAGTGCCTCGCGCGACGCAGGCGCAACCGTTTCCCCGGCGGATAGAACTACATCTCCCAGAAGTCACTGCCGGATGTCGTTGGTTTGTTTCGGAAGCCGAACCCCAGAGAGGTGGGACTTAAAGCTGGACGGCAGACAGTAGCTTCAGTCTATTGGGCAGGGAACGAGATCGACAGCTCACTGACTAATGGGAACAAAGACTTGCCAAAAGGGCCCGCCCACAGAAGGGGAACTGGAGAAGGCGCCGGCGGTGGCTGTGGTGGCTGCCCGTCGCGACATCCGCGGAGGACTGGCCGCGTTTCGAAGCTTACCTTTGACCTCTAGCTGTTCTGCTCCCGGCCTTCCTTGACTTGTGATCCTAGGCTCTTTGGAGCTCCTGTGACTCAGCGAACCGGACCCGAGACCCAAACCATGTTCCCAGTGAAGGTGAAAGTGGAGAAATCAGGTGAGGACCCCGAGAGTGACAGGCCCGTAATGGGGCGGGCTGGTGCCTTCTCCCCGCTGCCCCTTGACAATAGCGGTGTCGGCCACGAGCGAGTCCTCCCATTTGGGTGCCGGGTCTGTGTGTGCTGTGGGATGAACTCGGCGTGTGGGGAACTCGGCAGTGTGATGCGGTAAGGGGGGGGGTCCCGAGTCGCGGGAGAAGGAGCCGTTTTGGCTGTGCTCGGCTTCTCCAGTGTAGCCGGTCTCAGCCATCCTGGGAATAGGAATTGGGGTGTACGGGAGCTGAAGCTCAAGAGGTCACCTGGACGGAGCAGACTGGTTGTTTTTTGTTTTGTTTGGGGGCCACACCCGGTGATGCTCAGGGTTCCTCCTGGCTGTGCACCAGGAATCACACCTGGCAGTGCTGGGAGAACCATGAGGGATGTCACGGATCGAACCGGGTCAGCCGCGTGCAAGGCTAATGCCTAACCTGCTGTACTATTGCCCTGGCCCTGGATGGGGCAGACTGATGGGACCCCACAACTAGTGTGGGAAGGAGCGAGAGAGGGGCACAGCAGCTAGCCACACGCACCAATGAGAGTAAACACGGGAGCATTTTTGAGGGCATGAATCGGGGGTCAGGAGACGAGTGAGACACTGCAAACGGTCTGTGAGAGAACTGGAGTCGAGGAAAGGCGGTGTGGCAGGGGCACAGGCGCAAAGTAGAGAGGAGGGGAGGGCAGTGGTCACCGAGTTTGGTTTTTGCTTTGAGGAAAATAGGGGAGCCAAGGGAGGGTCTGAACCAAGGAATGCATAAGTAAGGATGCTTCTCTCCAAATATAAGCAGAAATTATGCATGTGAGGGGCTGGAGCGATAGCACAGCAGTAGGGCATTTGCCTTGTACATGGCCAACTGGGGTTCAATCCCTGGCTTCTATATGGATCTGCGAGCACCACTCGCAGTAATTCCTGAGTGCAGAACCAGGAGTAACCCCTGAGCATCATCAGGTATGACCCCCCCAACCCACCAAAAAAAGAAAGCCAAAAAAATTATGCATATGAAAGTGAAGGGGGCCTGACCAGCAGTGGGGAAGTGGGGAAGGTAGGCGGAGGCAGAAGCCCAGTGAATACCAGTCCAGAATACCAGTCCAGAAGCTCATTGTATAGCAGTGATGGGGAGGATCAACCAGGGTCAAGTTTGATGGTGGGGGTGGGCGGCACATTTGCCCACACCCAGCGGTATAACCTTAGCCCAGACTCTGCTCTTAGGGATCACTCTTAGAGGACTCTGGGGACTATGTTGGTATTAGGGATAAAATCCAGGTTGGCCATGAGCAAGGCAAATACACTGCCCACTTATGTTTAATTTAAGGAATATTTTTTCTGACCACTTTGTGGAGGATGAATTGGGATGGGAGATTGGGGCTGGGAGCCAGGGGGAGGCAAGGACTGGACCAGGATGGTTGGAACAGGGAAGAGGTTGGGTGGGCAGGAGATCCCAAGTGGGCAGGCCATGGGGTCAGTGGGGCGGGATAGGGGCAACTGTCAGTGTTCAGAGATTCTCAGAGTGGTTCATATGGCACCAGACACCAGCTCCCATCCTTGAGGGTATAATATAAACCAGGCGAGTAGTAGCCTTGGTGATCTTAGGGGTATCTTTGCTTATTCCCTAAAGAAGGTAGATTTCCATGGCTGCGCTAAATAATTTTTTTTCTGAAAAGGTAGAACAAATAAGTTTGGCCACCTCTGTGCTAGCTGGAAGAGAGGGAACAGCACGAAGGCTGCCGACACCTTCCAGAGGTGTCCCTGGCCAGGCCTGGGCAGCGCCCGGAGGGGCAGGCTCAGGAAGAAGGTAAGCTCAGACACTGAGGCCAGCGCAGGGTCAGAAGGATTTTGGGGGACAGCCAAGTGTGTCCCGATGTGCATGGGACCCGAGTCTGAGGTCCAGGTAGAAGCAGAGGCTAGGGAAATGGACATGAGCGCAACTCATACCTGGACTCTTGCCCAAGGCTCTTTGCTGTAATCTTCAAAGCCGGGGGGTCCTGGGGGCCAGTCTGCAATAATACTGCAGATTGGGCACTTGCCCGGAGTGATCCATGAGAGCAGAGCCAGGAGTAACCCCTGAGCACTGCCGGGTATGGCCCAGAAAAAACAAACTAACAAAAAAAATCAAACTGGGGAGCTTCTTCACCAGTTCCCCACCCAGCTCCTGTGATCCGTGAATCCCAGGGTTGACCGAGACTGTCCCCAGTGACTCTTCCAGGCAGATATTTTCCTGCACAGTCCCAGACTTGTACTAGTTGGAAGAGGTGAGCAGTGAATCACCTCCTTTGGTTCTGTAACAGACAAAGGCTGGCAGCCACTGTGACATGCAGGATGGTAGGCCCAGATCCCATTTTGGGAGGCCTGGGTGGGGGAGGGATTTAAAAATGGTTATTTTAGGGCAGCTTTTTTCCCAGCTACTATATATTGTCGGTTTGCACACATTTAATTCAGATATGAGCACGCACCCCTTCTGACACACAGAACACTCTGGGGGCTGGATTCTCTACCCTGTTTGAGTCGCTGCCCCATTCAGTGACCTGCACCCAAATTCTCAGTCCGGCAGTTCACTCACTCTGTGACCTGGACAAGTAGCTTGAGCCTGGGTTCCTGTGAACGACGTGGCTGGTGTGGCTCAGAGGACTGACCTGCACACTTTGCACGTGCAAACCTGGGGTTCGATCATGTCTCTTGGTATGGCCCTTAGGCCCAAAATTATGTATGTGATGATGCTCATGGAACAGTGCCCAGCACTTCATAATTTCTGTACGTATTACTTATTATCATTGCATCCCTCCAAGAGATTTGTATATAACAGAGGTTTATTGATACCTCCAAGCCTCCTTGGCTGGTGAGTATTTTGAGACCCATATCCATGAAGAGGGAATAGGCGTTGTATGCCACGAGGCCCAGCCTCCAATCACATACGCATGTGTGGGAGCCAGTGGTCTGGCTTGTGGCTTCCATAGGGCTGGCCCAGTGGGCTAAGAGGTGGACATGCATGCGTGTCCCCACCCATTTTACTGCCCACTTGTTGGGGCCAAGGGGCTGACCCCTGCATGGTACCATCTTTGCCAGAGTTGGAGATGGCCAAGGCCCGAACCAGTTGGACGCAGTTCTTCAGTGTCTGCTGGAGAAGAGTCACATGGACAGGTGCGGGCTGACCCCGCCCTGGGCCCTCTAGTCCTGGTGGACCTGAGTAGGACCCCAGATGCTGGCAGGGTGGAGGCAGGTGCCCCAGAGGGAGACCACTTGGCAGTGTTGTGTTCTGGGCCCTTGGAACCCCTGAGCCCATAGTTGTCTCTTAATGCTAGGGGCGTCTGGATGAAGAAGCTGGGAAGACCCCCACAGACCCCCCACAATAAGTAAGTTCCACGACAGACTCTGTCTCTGAGAGTCTCTGGGGCAGCACTTCTTCTGTTCCGTGTGCAGAATGCCAGGGCTGCTCCAGAGGTCTGAAGGGGTGGTAGGGGTCCCTGATTCTTCATTGTCTCCTGGAAGCCCTTGGGGGGTGTTCCACGAAGGTATTTAAGGCCTCACCTGCTGACCCCACATCTCTCCCCCACAGGGATTGCTCCATTGCAGCCACCGGCAAGCGGTAAGGCAGCCTGGGTCCAGCTGGCAGCTGTGAGGGGCCCGCCCCTGGGCCTCACCTTCTACTTCCACACAGGCCATCAGCTCGCTTCCCCACCAGCGGAGGAAGAAGAGGAGAGAGATGGAGGATGGTCTGGCTGAGGGAGGGACCCCAGCGATCCAGTGAGTGGGGGGGCTTGGGGGGGCACAGGGCACAGGGGCTGCAGGCAGGGGTTAATCTCCACCCCTTCTCCCCCTCCCTCTTCCCCCAGACACATATGTGATCAAGCTGTTTGACCGGGCGTGGACTTGGCCCAGTTCAGCGAGAACACCCCCCCTATACCCCATCTGCCGTGCCTGGATGCGCAACAGCCCTGCCGTGCGTGAGCAGGAGCGCTCACCTGGCTCTCCGCTGCCTCCACTGCCTGAGGACGAGGAGGTGGGACGAGAGGCAGCCCCCACACGGGGGTAAAATGGCTCTCGGCTCTAGGGGGCCAGAGTTTCCTAGGGTGGTAGATAATACCTCCAAGAACTGAGGGGCAGGATGGGGACTATCATGCTGACACATAGTGGCCCCCTTGCCTGGGGAACACGTGGGAATTCTTTGAACTGTGCTAGGCAGAAATGATGGAGGGTCCCTGGCTGGCCTGTGGTGAGTGGGGGTCTGTGGTTTGAGGTGGGGAGAGAACAGGGAATCCTAAGACAGATCTGATCCCAAGCTGGTTAAAGTACCCGCTTCAGACACTGCTCTTGCCTCGCATGTGGCCGACCCAGGTTCTACTCGGGCACACCCTATGGTCCCCTGAATCCTGTCAGCAAGTGATTCCAGAGTCAGGGGTAAGACCTGAGGTCTGCCTGGTGTGGTTCCCAAACAAAAACAAACAGAAACCCAGACATGGCCCCTAAGCACAGGTCCCTCATGAGACTTCCCAGCTATTGTGTTGGAGCAGGCAAGTGAGATGCGGGGTGCACCCCAGACCTCTGCTCTTACTGTCTTGACCCTGTTTTGGGGAGCTCGTGTCTGCAGGGTTCAGATGTCACAACCAGCAAGAATCGGGATGTGTACAAGCTGCCACCACCCACAGCCGCTGGAGACTCCTGCAGGTCCCGCATCCCGTCCCGCTGCAGCCCGAGACCCAGGGCACCTCTGAGGATGAGGTGGGTATCCAGACTGGCCAGGGCTCTGGGCAGGGCGGACATGGTGAACTTGACCCTGGTCACCTGGCCCGGTTTTCCTGTGCCCACAGCCCTCTGAGCCGGAGCCCTCAGCCTCCTCACTTATCTACCGCAACATGCAGCGCTGGAGGCGCATCCGGCAGAGGTGAGTGTCCCCCCAGGCTGCTGCCGCCCTAGAAATACACCCAGCAGAGGTGAGGGTCCCCCAGCCTGCTGCTGCCCCTAGAAATACACCCAGCAGAGGTGAGGGTCCCCCAGGCTGCTGCCGCCTAGAAATACACCCTGCAGAGATGAGGGTCCCCCAGCCTGCTGCTGCCCCTAGAAATACACCCAGCAGAGGTGAGGGTCCCCCAGGCTGCTGCCGCCCTAGAAATACACCCTGCAGAGATGAGGGTCCCCCCAGGCTGCTGCTGCCCCTAGAAATATACCCTGCAGAGATGAGGGTCCCCCAGCCTGCTGCTGCCCCTAGAAATACACCCTGCAGAGATGAGGGTCCCCCAGCCTGCTGCCGCCCTAGAAATACACCCAGCAGAGGTGAGGGTCCTCCAGCCTGCTGCTGCCCCTAGAAATACACCCAGCAGAGGTGAGGGTCCCCCAGCCTGCTGCCGCCCCTAGAAATACACCCAGCTGAGGTGTGCATCTCCAAGCCTGAAGCTGCTCCTAGAAATACACCCTGCAGAGATGAGGGTCCCCCAGCCCGCCGACCTCTGGAGGAGAGCATCTGGCAGAGATGAGGGTCCCCCAGCCTGCCGCCCCCCAGTGACAGCCCTGACTGCTCAGTTCTCCCTCCCCCAGGTGGAAGGAAGCATCTCATCGGAACCAGCTGCGGTACTCAGAAAGCATGAAGATTCTCCGGGAGATGTACGAGCGACAGTGATGGTCCCCCACCCCCAGTAAATATCCCACCTCCACCTGGCCTCTGCTTGCCCCAGCCCAGTCATTGCTCCTAGACATGAAACAGTTGGCACAGCTTTAGACATTTATTGGGATGGGCATAAGTAGGGATGCAGGGGGGGGGGTGGCAAGGAAGTCAAGGGAGAGGTATGGAATCAGAGGGGCTAGTGGGTCACGCAGGCTAGGGAACAGTATGGACAGTGGATTGCCAGGGGTGAGGGTCAAGACAAAATAACTGGAGTGTTTCTGGTTAGAGTTGGGGTGAGGGGCCTGGGAAGATGGGGTAATATTGTACATTGTGGGCTTAAGAGTACCGGGTGGCCTTATGTGGGTGAGAAGAGGGGTGAGGGTTTCAGGTGAGACATAGGAGGAGGGTGTAAAATGAGGGAACAGATATCGGGGACCAGGCCTGAATTTTTTGGGATGGGAGGCCTGTGCAGTCTGAAGGCCGTAAATTGGGGCCTAAGTGCGTCAGAAGGAGTAGGGGGGACTGTCTCTAGGAGGACATTCACTTCCCATGAAGGGAATGAAGGGAATCTAAAATGAGGTCTTATGCCAAGAAAGTGGGGTCCATAGCAGTGAGACACCCCAAGCTGAGTAGTGCTTGTGGGCTCTGGGCGCCATGGTTGTGGGGGTGGAGCGGCTATGGTGTTGAAAGCTGTAGTGGCGTGTCCTGGAAAGGTCTAGGTTGGAAGGGTCAGGGCAGGATTCCAGGTTGGATGGGAAGGTGGTCTTGGCACACTCCGGACTTCTGGCTGGGTGGAGTCAGGTTCGGCTTTAAAAGGGGGGCCTCCGAGGGTCCCTGGAGTTCAGGCATGCCCAGACCCCTATTTGGCAGCAGCCGCTGGCGGTGGCGGCAGGGGGCCTGGGCTGGCGCAGGTGCAGCCTGGATGGACAGGACACCCTCTGGGGACAGTGCTGAGGTCACAGCCGCGGGGTCCACACCAGGTGGCAAGCGGTAGCGGCGATGGAACTCACGTGCCACATAGCCATGCTCGTCCTGGAAGAAGAGAGAACTTGAGCGGCTAGGCCCCCTGCTCCCCGTGGCACCCCACTCCTGCAGTCCCCACCAGCTGCCTCACGGGCGCTCCTCATGGCGTGCGTGCACCTCCACATGGTCACCAACCACCTTGACAGCGATTTCCTCAGGAGAGAAATGCTTCACATCCAGCAGCACTGAAAAATGGCCAGGTTCGGTGGGGACCTGTGCAAGATCGGACGACCATGGGGTGTGAAGAGGCCTCTAGGACCTAGTAAGGCCCACTCACCCTTGTAGGTTCTGCAGCGGACTCCAGAACCAAGGACCCCCCTTTTTTTTCTGCTTCTTGGGTCACACCCTGCAATGCTCAGGGTTTACTTCTGGTCCTGCACTCAATAATTACTCCTGGCAGTGCTCAGGGGACCATATGAGATGCCAGGAATCGAACCCAGGTTGACTGCATGCAAGGCAAGTGCCCTACCCTCTGTGCTAGCGCTCTGGCCCGCTAAGGAGTCCCTTGTATCCATCACACCCTCAACCTGGGACCTCCTGGCCAGAATGGCTGCCATCACCCGTCTGCCTAGAGTCACTAGATTCCTCTCTGCTGTAGGGGCGAGGCCCCTTCCCCAGATCTCTGCCCTCATAGAAGCCTCTAGAAGTCAGGACTGATAACTCTATGTCACTTGCCCTCTCGGCTGCTGACTCCCAGCCCCAATTTAGTAAAGGCAAGATTGCGGAAGTCAGACCCCTGCCTCCGGAGTCCACCCCTCCACTCTAGTCACGAGATTGCTGATGTCCTTGGCAGATCCACGATACTCTATTCCAGTCCTCTCAGGCTCCCCTTTCTCAAGTCTCAGGACCCTTCCTCTCCCATTTCTCCAGGAAGCAGTCCACTGGTCCTTACCCAGATTATCAGAGTAACCACATTCCTACTCCTCTGGAGGTATAGGGGCCCTTTCTCCAGACCTGAGTTCCCCGGTGACTTAAGCGTCACCAAGGCGCCCTTCCGGGCGATGGCCCCTTCTCCATCAGTCCCTGCCATAGATCCACAGCTATTCCCACCCATTTCACTAAGAACCTGGCTTCTGGGATTCCCTATATTAAGCCCTCCTCCGCCCCGGGCGTCTACCCATCGCCGCACCCCACATCATGCTGGGGTGGCCAGGACCCCTCCCTCTGGGAAGCTGCCCCTAGAAATACACCCAGCAGAGGGTAAGGTCCCTCCAGACAGCACCTGGGCGGGAGGCAGCGCCACGCTGGGTGCGCGCCCAGGTAGTAGGGGGCCAGCGCAGCAGGGCAGAGCGTCGCCAGCTCAGCCTCCAGCAGCCCCTCTCCGAGGCGCTGGTCAAAGAGGCGACTGGGCAACGGGGCGAGGCACGGCGCCAGCCAAGACGGCTGTACAGGCACCGGGATCTCCATCCTGCTCCTTGGTTGTCCTAGGCTCAAAGTGCCCCTGCGTGTGCCGCCACCCCTTTATAGTAAACCCGGTGTCCGCCCTTCGGCGGGCCGCCGGGGACACCGGGACCTCAGCCAGACTCGGCCACTAATAGAGCCTTATTTAGAAAGCCCAATAATGACCTGACCGTTTACTAAGCTCCTGCTGAATGCTAGAGAGTAGTCATTAAGAGCCTATTTCCCGAGGGGCCGGAGCGATAGCCCAGCGGGTAGGGCGTTTGCCTTGCACGGCGGTCTGTCCCCGGCCCGGGTTCGAATCCCGGCATCCCATATGGTCCCCGAGCACCGCCAGGGAGTGATTCCCTGAGTACAGAGCCAGGAGAAACCCCTGAGCATCGCCAGGTGTGACCCAAAAAGCAAAAAAAAAAAAAAAAAAAAAGAGCCTATTTCCCGAAGGGAAACTAAGGCTTGGGAGGAGTCATGTTGCTAGAGTGGGGCCCAGGACCCGCCGCCGAGTTTTCATTCCCTCTAACCCACCTCCGCCCCGCACGCAGTCCTGGGGGTGACGCAGATGGCCGTTTTAGGAGCAGTTTCCCGGGTAAAGGGAATGCGTGGGGATCAGGGTGTCAGCAGGACACAGAACAGAACCTGCTCCCGTCTCGGCATGGCCCGGGCCCAGCCCCCACACAAACCGTGCCTAATTCGGTGCCTCTGACTCAGCCAGGGTGCGTAGGACAGCGGAGTCGGCCAGGTGAGCAGCAGCCAGAGGGTGCAGGCTGGCCCCACGGGGGCCCTGCGCTGACTTCCTGAAATAGCTCGTTTTGATCCCACCACCTGGGCCGGGAGCCCAGGCTTGGCACTCGGTGCAACCAGCTGCTCTTGCAGCAACCAGAAAGCGTCTGGACGATTGGGCTGAACCTGCCGCCCGGTCCCACCGCAAGAAAGGACAGCGATCAAAGTGGGAACCGGCTGTCAGATTGTTTCCCTACGGGAAAAACGGTAGAGTTTGGAGTCGGAAACGGTTTCTGAAAGAGGGGGCGTGGTAGGACGCCACGCGTGCAGGAAAACGAGCGCAGTCTTAGAGACCTCGCCAACCTTAAACCATTTCCATTGGGCCATAGACATGACAATTATCACCGCCCACTACGGCTATCCAATCAAGCACACCTTCCCGGGCAGGCCGACGTTACAGCCAGTTGTGAGGCAGCTTCCTTTAACCACGTTCCATCACTGTTCTTTTCCCTTCTGTCATTGGTCAACTTGGAGGCCGCGCGCTTCCCTCTCGGACACGCCCAGAGAGAGGGGCGGGGCCAATTGGACATTGCTAAGCGACGGAAGATGCACGCACCGAGCGGGCGGACGTGCTGAGGTCGCTGCGTGATGGACCGCAGGTGAGGCCGCTTTCCGGGAGCCCCCGACCCTGGGGAAGGTGAGAGGTAAGAACAGTACAGTGTGGGTCGGGGTTGCAGCGGTTTCAACTTATTGAACTACAACTCCCAAGATGCTCCACGGCCCTTGGCCCCACCAGCCTTCGACTTCCACCTTGTCCAAGGATCCCGCAGTGACCACATTCCGCTCTCTTTAGTCGCCCCAGGACTTTGTGGGAATATTCTTTTTCTTTTCTTTTCCTTCCCCCACCCTTTAACGAACATTCCACTCGCAACTATGAGTTCCATTTCATAATTTTCATATTGTTCCTGGATTCCTGCGGTGTTGTTCTTGAACTCTCGCATAGGCGGAGCCCAGTGACAAACGGTGTTTGTCATTGGTCTTGTCCAATGACTAAGCTAGCCATGTTTCTATCTCTCCAGCCCCCAGCCATTTATTTTAATCTGAGGGCCGCTTCCAAATCACATGGATGCTGCAAAGCAGACACTACCGAGCCACACTCAGAAATAGCTTGTTATTTGGGTCTGGGGGAAGACCACATATCTATATCTGTAAAAGACGTGGAGTGAGTTCCGGGAGGGAGGTCACCAGCTGGCGATCCTGGGTTCTTCCAGGACAGCTTCAGGGTCTGGTGGGGACCGTGCCTGTAGTAGCACTGCCTGTGGACCTCTGCTTCATGGAGCTTCTAGTCTGTCCCTTCTAGGAGTCCACGGGAATGATTCTAGTGCAGTTCTGCCCGCAGCTGGATCCTGACCCCAGCCCAGGGCTGCGGGGATGGTGCTGTGCCGACCAGATTCTCTCTGCCTTTACAGCCTGCCAGCTTCCTCCCTCCAAGACCGCCCCTTTGGGGATTCTTGCCTCCCAAACCACTCCTGGCTGTCCAGAAGCCAGACCAGGCACCCCAAGGTGAGGACATCCCCCAGAGAATGCTGTGTTCTGGCCCAGTAGCAAGGAGTGAGCAACCAGAGGGAAGAATGATGAAAACTGGGAGGATTCAGAGACAGTCCCTCCTCTCTCTCCTCCCTTCCACCCCATGGAACATCCTCGTCCTGTCTCTTGACTGTTCCCATGTTTCCTCTCCTCTGAACTGAGGTTTTCTGGCTTCTATTCTGCTCAGGGCTGACCCTCAGGCTTACTGTTTTCCTTCTCCCTCTACCCTTTTTGTAGCCCCCAATTTCATCCAGATTCCCAAAATCCAGGCTACCAGAAGCTTCTGAGGTTCCAGCCACAGACCCCGTGTTTATCTGAGCTGATTAAGGAGTCCTGGCCATCCAGTTCAGGGACATCTTCCCCACCCAGCACGCCCGAGGGAAAGATGGGAGCCTCTCCACCTCCCATCCTGACTGACAGTGGGGATTCTGTGATGGCCAAGTAAGTACCATCAGATAAAAGGGCTGGAGAGGGGCGGAGCAATAGCATGGGGGTAGGGCATTTGCCTTGCATGCGGCCGACCTGGGTTCAGTCCTCGGCATCCCATACTGTCCCCTGAGCACCACCAGGAGTAATTTCTGAGTGCAGAGCCAGGAGTAACCCCTGGCATTGCTGGATGTGACCCAAAAAGCAATAAATAAACTAAATAAATAAATAGATAAAATAGAAATAAAAGGGCTGGAGAAGCATTAGGGCTTGGGGATAGGCAGGCACCCCACAATCATCAATAGGCGTAGTTATTTACACAGTACTCTGTTGTTGTTGTTGTTGATTGGATGTGGGGGTATTATTCCCCCATTCCCATAATGCACAGGACCACTGCCAGTGGTCCTCAGAGAGGGCCACCAGGGCTACCCAGGCGGTACTCAGGAGACCCCAGGTGTTGCAGGCAGTGCAGTGGACGGAGAGCTGGACAAGTGCCTGGGCTCAAACTTAAAACCTAATTCATGGCTTGCAAAACCTGTGAGCTTTCTCTCCTGCCCTTTATTTTATTTTTTGCTTTTTGTGTCATACCTGGCAGTGCTTGGCACTCAGGAATTACTCCTGGTGGGAATGGAGTAATTCCTGAGTAGGGCACAGCGGGTAGGGCATTTTCCTTCCACGTAGCTGACCTGGGTTCGATCCCTGGCATTCCATTGTTAGGATCCAAAAATCTTATCCCCTTCAAGGGACAGAGAGTCACGTGAAAATGCAATTAACAAAGCAGAGTTTATTGGACTGGCTAGCCAGGGTCAAACTCCCACACAGACATGCAGGTCTGATTAGGCGGGTGAGACCCCAAGCTTCTTTAAGGGGGCTTATATAGGCTCTCACTGACCGTTACAGCTGAGCCCGCACAGTACATCACTTGATCACTTGGTCACTTGACATCTCGTTTTCATCGATTTGCTCGAGCAGGCGCCAGTAAAGTTTCCATTTGACCCTATTACGTGCCAGTGTAGCCCAATGGCATCTGCTTGCTCCAGGAATACAAAGAGCCTCAAACCATTTGTTCAGGGTCTTGACAAAGAAGTCTGACCATCTTGTAGGTGGGCGGCCACGTGATTTTTTGATGTCCTGTGGGATCCAGTCGGTAACGGCTCTAGTCCAGTGGTTGTCTCCAAATCGCGTTACATGTCCAGCCTATCTGATTTTCAACGCGTTGGCAAATGAGACAGCGTCCCTGACTCTCGATCATTGGCCGGAGGTTGGAATTCCTTCTCTCACTTGAGTGAGGCGTGATATTCCAAGCATAGCTCTTTTGATTCCTCTTTGGGAGGCCCGAATAGCATTCTCATCCAGCTTTCGTAGGGCCCAGGTATCTGAGGTGTATGTTAATGCAGGGAGAATAGTGGAGTCTAAGAGTTATGCCCAGAGCCAGAGGTTCTTTGTCCTTTTAGCTATTTCTTTGATGCTCTTGAAGGCATTCCGTGCCACTCTCTTCCTCCTGCGCGCAGCTCAGGTTTTAGGTCGTTCATCATGTTGAGTTTTCGGCCTAGGAACACATAAGTGCTGTGTTATGTTTGTTGTGTCAGAGATGTTTGTTCCATTGAGAGTGAATGGGGCATCTGGAACTAGTTCATTTTTCATGAATGTTGTTTTATTGAGATTCAGCTGTAGACCAATCTTTCCACATTCTCGGTCAAAGTCAGCCAGCATTTTGTGCTGCTTGACTAATGTTTGGTGTTACATAGCCAATGAATATTACAGCAGAACCCGCAGCCCTTACCCCTGTTTGTCTTATCCAGCCCTGGCATCCTGGGTGGAGGGGCATGTTGTACTGGTCTCTGCTAAGGGGATCTGCTGGTGCCCCTTTCACCATATGGTGCCCTGAGCACTGCCAGGAGTTTTTCCTGAGTGCAGAGCCAGGAGTAACCTCTAAGCATCACCAGGTGTGACCCAAAAAAGGCAAATATAAAAAAAGAATGGTGTGATAGTATAGCTGGTAGGGTATTTGTCTTGCACACAGCCGTCCTGGTTTCAATCCCAGACATCCCATATGGTCCCCCAAGCACTGCCATTGCCATGTGTGACCCAAAAAGAAAAGAACAAACAAAAAACAAAACAAAAGGAATTACTCCTGGTGGTGCTGGGGGACCATATGGGATACCAGGGATCTAATCCTTGCAAGGCAAACTCTTCACCCACGTACTATTGCTTGGGTTCTTCTGGCAGCATTTGTGCATTTGTTAAGATTACTTTGTGGTGTTATTAAGAGCCTGTGTACAGATCCCAGCCCTGTCACTCTCAGTGGAATCTTGGCCTCAGTTTCTTCAACTGTAAACTGGGAAGATTAATAGCACTTAATCTTCTAGGGCTCATTTTAAGCTATCAGTGACTTACTGTTGTAAAGCATCCCCAACAGCGGCCATCACATAGTGACAAATCAGATTTGTAGGCCACAACTTACTGCTGTAGCAAAGAATCCCAAACTCACGTGACTGAAAGAAGATAGCATTGATTTCTCCCTTCCATAACCAGCATCAATACTGTGGTCCTTTTTTTTTTTTTTTTTTTTTTTTGCTTTTTTGGGTCACACCGGCGATGCTAGGGGTTACTCCTCACTCTGCACTCAGGAATTACTCCCAGCAGTGCTCAGGGGACCATATGGGATGGTGGGGATCAAACCTGGGCCAGCGCGGGCCAGCCGTGTGCAAGGCAAACGCCCTACCCGCTGGGCTACCGCTCCGGCCCCTTCTGTGGTCCATGCTGTGTGTCCTCCTGACATGTCGTTCTCCCATTCCTAGAACAAAATGACTATATATTCCTGAGGCAAAATAGCTTCCAACCACATCCACTTTCCAGAATCACATCTCTTCATACCTAGTCGGTCAAGAATCTACCAGCCGTAAGGCTACAAGGATACCTGGAAAGCATAACTATAAATGATTGGTTATGTGCCCAGCTAAAAATGACCTTGGGATCAGAGCGATAGCACAGTGGGTAGGGCATTACCTTGCACGTGGCTGACCTGGGTACGATCCCCAGCACCCAAATTGTCCCCCTGAGACCCACCAGTAGTGATCCCTGAGTGCAGAGCCAGGAGTAAGACCTGAGCATTGTTGGATGTGGCCAAAATAAATAAATAAATACAATTGTTTTACCATATCCAAAAGGAGAATAGCTGTGGAGGACAGCTACTGGCACTGCCTAGTATTCAACAAGGACTATTTGTTGTGATTAGTATTGGTTTTTATTAGGATGTTTTTTGGGGCCACACCCAGTGGTGCTCAGGATTTCCTCCTGACTCGAAGCTCAAGTACATGGGGTAGCGCACTTGCCTTGTATGTGGGCAGCCTGGATTCGATCCCCAGCACCCCGTAGGGCCCCCTGAGCACAGAGCCAGGGGTAAGCCTTGAGCACTGCCCGGGTGCCCCTCCCCAGACCAAAGAAAAAGAAGACCAGATTCAAGCGCTGGAGAGATGGACAGCTGGACAGCAGGAAGGGTGCAGCCTGCCTTGTACACAGCCAACCCAGGCTTGATCCTAGGCATCTCATATGATTCCCCAGTTTATAGGAGTGATTCCTGAGTTCAGAGGCAGGAGTAAGCCTTGAGCACCAACAGATGTGGTTCCAAAACAAAACAAAACAAAGCAAAACAAAAAAAGGACCTAGGGCCGGAGTGATAGTCTAGCGGGTAGGGCATTTGCCTTGCACGCAGCCAACCCGAATTCGATCCCTGGCATCTCATAAGGTCCTCCACGCAGTGCCAGGAGTAATTCCTGAGCGCAGAGCCAGGAGTAACCCCTGGGCATTGCTGGGTGTGACCCAAAAATAAAAAAATAAAGACCTAGATTCATTG